>CM064562.1:26227869-26475369 GCA_032716605.1 Paralithodes platypus
ACATCAACGAATGGGAAGGGTATGGTCGGGAGGGCCCCAGTCGTCAATGATTACGGGGCCACTACTAATATTAGGTTTTCTTTATCTCCTTACAGGAGTCAAACCTAATTTTATTGACCGCCTGATTTCCAGACTGGAGGGGGACATACGTAATCATATCATAACTCTAAATAAGCAGATAATCAAACAACTCTATGGGGAACCTATAATTTATTTAACATTGACGTGCTGATTTTAAGACTGGAGGGGGACATAATCATATCATAACTCTAGAAAAGCAATAATCAACAACCACATAGTATTCTTACTTTTGTAAAAAGAGATATTCGGGTGCATAAACTTTATACAGCCTAAATCTTCAAAAAGGGGTACAAGCAGGAGCGTGCTTCAAAGAAGCCTGCTTGAAAAAGGGTTAACTCGAGACTCTGTGCACAGATCTGCTAGTTAAGAAGGCACCCCACTTAAAGTAAGTGGTGAAAACTAAAAACTTATAAGTTTACATGTGCACATATAAACCCCAGTAACTAGTGGATATATTCCTAAAAATATAACCAAACATAAATGAATTCTTGTACATTCGTAGAAGTACTGAACTCGTGTACTTATGCAGAAGTAATTACTTCAAAAGTAAAAGTCGTAGTTGCAACTACCGAGATTTCTCAAAAATCTATTGCTTCACAGCCAAAGCTACTTACAACAAGAATTGTTGTAACACTACTATTGGCCTTTAGCACAATTTCCTGCAATGAATACTACAGAGAAATTTTATAATACAATGCCTACAACCAGTATCACAGCTCGTATGTTCCGAACACATACTCCGGAGGGGTCTAGGGTGTCCTATGTCACACTAACTGCACCCTCCCCCCCCCCCCCCTTTTTCTTGAAATTAAACAAAACGTGACTAAAAGGGCCACCTAGACCCTCTGCCGTAAAGCTATACATGGCAAGGAAGGTTTGATCAGAGCTACTGAAAGGTATCGCGGCAAAAACTCCTGATTAGAGGCCCACAACTGTGTGGAAGTAATAACTTCCACCGAAAGATTATTAAGGAAACGTAAAGAGGCTGTCCCCTTGCGTAAATCGTGGGTCTTACCCACAACGCCGGGATTCTTCTCTTTAAAGTCCTCGACCAAGAGAGAAGCCAGTGTACGCTCCATCAAGCGTTCACCCGGACTTGTGACCCATAAAGCACCCTGGTGATTTAGAGGTGCCACTCTTAAATATTTGGTTAGAGCTTGCACTGGGCAAAAAAGATGGTGCACCTTTCCCCTGTTTAACACCGGCAGCGTGAACTCTGAAAACACGTGTTCACTGTGCTCAATCTCGGCTATGAATCCTGGGGAAGGTGCAATGTGAATACACTCATGAAGCCTATCAAACCTGAGGCAATTAGGTGCGTTGCTCATCGCCGCCAGCTCAGATACTCTGTTCCCGGTAGCCAAAGCCATAAGGAATACTGCCCTTTTGTAAAATCTGCAGTCTTTGGTACATACGGGAACGAGAATAACGATGATGCTTTGTCCAGAGACCATGTAGGCCTGAGCCGACGGGGAGGTGGGCGGAGTTTAAAACCTGCCCACATAAATCTATCTATCTATCTATCTATTGCCTGACGCCGTGATCCCCGAAGGGGTGGCCACGAACGAACCGCCCCCATGCACCATTGTCCCCAGTCAGTCGACGCCCCTCCCCCCAACCAGCACCGCCTTCGTTCATGTAGTTCCTCACTCCATCCTTCCACCTCATATTCGGTCTACCTCTCCCCCTCTGTCCCTCCACCTCGCTCTCGTACACCCTCTTAGTCATTCTCGCTTTCCATACGTTATGGCCGAACCATCTCAAGTTGTTCCTTTTCACACTTTCCAGCACATCTACCTCCACACCAATCCTTCTTACTTCTCATTAGTATGTCTATCCCTCCATGTAACTCGCCGCACTCTAAGTAATTCATTTCCACTGCTCTCACTCTTGGTCTGAGTCTCTCAACCAACGTCCATGCTTCGCTTCCGTAAGTCAGTGTCGGGATTACCACATAAATCACTTTCAGATAAATGTTTCTGAACAGATA
Organism: Paralithodes platypus; assembly: GCA_032716605.1. Lineage (NCBI taxonomy): Eukaryota > Metazoa > Arthropoda > Malacostraca > Decapoda > Lithodidae > Paralithodes > Paralithodes platypus. The sequence continues at coordinate 26,229,941 of CM064562.1, forward strand.
AATTAAATAATAAACTACCAACGCCACCGAGGGCACAGTTTGTTTTGTTCTAAGAATCCGAGACGTAAAAGCTTGCCAATGCGATTGAAACGGTCGCTTTGTAGACTGGGTATATTGATTCGTGAATATCTTGGTCACGTCGCTACCATATGGTGCTAGCCACTTGGCCTCCTGAATGTCCAAAATGAACAAGTCCGTGAGGTTTCTAGATTGCCAATTGTGTTCTAAGTGGAACAACCCGACCAGGAGTGACACTGGGTGCGGGCACCACGTGTTCAAATGCTGGTACCACACTGCGCCGGCCACAGGGGTGCGATTAGCGAGACTACGCCTCGCTAATCCTGTAGTTTGTTGACTACGTGGCACATTAGAGACGTGTCTGGCGGCGGTAAATAGATAAATGGAACTCAACCTGTTCTCGTCCGTCATCAGAGCGTCAGGTCCGCCCGCTGGCGTTATCGTCCGGCGGGTGTGGTACGACTGTGAGTATCGCCATACACCTTGGCTGTGGCTGTCCCTCACTTGCGAGCTCGGTATACTCCCTGAATGGGAGCCCTCGTCCGAGTCCCGTAAAGGTTTATGATAATTAAAAGCTCCCATAGCTCATTAACACATTGAAAGCAGAGCTGGTGAGCAAAATCATAAAGTATACTAATTAAATTAATTTATATATAATTGTATTAAAATAAATTACTATAAATAAACACAATATTATCATAATATAATCATAGAAAATATATATGTTTATTATGATTCAGCTATTAAATTATTTCATTAACAAATAAAATAAGATCGGGCTACCTGAGCTTAACGGCGTTGAACATACAGCAGTGAGAGGTTCAAGTGCCGACACGACAGAGACTGGGGGAAAACTACCCTGCCCCCGGGAACTACCTGGTCACCTGGTGCAACACCGGTACTCCGCCCTGGAAAGAGATATTTCCGGGGATTAATGCTCATAGGGTTACACCCAAAAAATGGTACAAAATATGTGCCTCAAAACCGCCGGTCAACGAACCGTAGCACCCCACCACTACTTTTCGTTGTCCTTTAGTTTCATATTAAAGATTTCAGCATATCTTTACCTGACAAGAAGATTTAAGCATATCTTCTGAATCCTCAGAAAGATGAAGCATATCTTTATTAAAGATGAAGTCTTTCAAGCATCCCTTTACACTTGAAACACTAGTAAGATTCCGGCATCTTTTTATCCCATAAAAAGTCTAAGCCTATCTTAATCTCGAATCTGGCTTCTCCCAGAAGCCCTCATAGATCGCAGTCTTGAAGGCTGTGATACCCTATTGTATCAATCAATTGTTTGGCAAATTATCGCGAATTGCAAATCAGTTAATATAACCACCCAAAGGTACAACCGCCGGGTTTTATATGCAATGTCAAACCAATTGTACCCGCCCCAGACCTCTTTGTAAAAAGGTCGCCGGGAGGGAAAGACTAAACAAACAAACGGCATTGTTTCAATGGCTTATGAAAGATTTCAGCATATCTTTTACCTGTCCAAAAGAATTAAGCATAACTTCTTAATCCTCATAATGATGAAGCATATCTTTATTAAAGATGAAGACTTTCAAGTATCCCTTTACACTTGAAACACTAGTAAGATTCAGGCATCTTTTTATCCCATAAAAAGTCTAAGCCCATCTTAATCTCTAATCCGGCTTCTCCCAGAAGCCCTCATAGATCGCCGTCTTGAAGGCCGTGATACCCTATTGTATCAATCAATTGTTTGGCAAATTATCTCTAATCGCAAATCCGTTAATATAACCACCCGAAGGTACAACCGCCAGGTTTTATACGCAATGTCAAACCAATTATACCTGCCCCAGACCTCTTTGTAAAAAGGTTGCCGGGAGGTAAAGACCAAACAAACTGACAGCATTGTTTCAAAGGCTTTGAAAAGCAGAGAAAACCAAGTCCAACAGGAGTCAGCCTGATCACCTAGAAAACTGTGTGGAGCCCCCCTCGACGGGAATAACCCAGGAAGCCTGATCCCAGGCTCGACCATAGAAAACGCAGTTTCTGATGAGCCCTCAAGCGACCAAACTCGTCGGGGTAACTTACCTATTTTAGCCATCCTGACTAAAACTCGGTAAACAAAAACGGTGTTCTCGGAGCAACGAGAAAAAAGCTGGAAAGGTAACCCACACTAAACTATACATTACAGGAGGGCGTAATGCATAAAGCAATGAATAACACAGGAAGCCTGATCCCAGGCTCGACTACAGAAAACGCAGTTTCGCATGAGCCCTCAAGCGACCAAACTCGTCGGGGTAACATGCCTATTTTGAGCCATCCTGACTAAAACTCGGTAAACAAAAACGGTGTTCTCGGAGCAACGAGAAAAAACGCCGGAAAGGTAACCCACACCAAACGAGACATTTTAACACATTTTATACAAAGGGTGTGCGCCAAAATAGGGATACCTGAACAGGAGGGCTTAATGCATAAAGCAAAAACCGGGGCAAAGGTAGCCATGACAGAGACTGGTGGGATACTTACTCCAGGTTCTGCATAGACCCGCCGGGACCCAGCTCTGGAGAAAAAAGAAAATTTCCAGGAATTAATGCTCATAAGGTTAACCGAAACATGTTCGCACACAAGTGTTAAATAACCCGCCGGGTAAAGAGATGTAATACTCAACGACTACAGCTCGCCACGCGGTGGAGTTTCCTAAGTAAAAGAATTCAGAATATCTTAATTTGAGCAAAGGATTTATGAATACCCTCGGACATAATATATAAAGACCAGCATGGCGTTTATAACTGATTAAGTCTTTCCGGTGGCGTTTGTTTCAAGATTAAATTTTGGAAAAAAAAAAAAAAAAAAACGCCGGCCCCCGAATTATCTCGTAGATCAAAAACTGGGAAGCCTGACAAATATACGAGATCTAATTTCTCCCGAAGTATCTTTTTAGATCGCCGTATGTTGAAGGTGGCGATACAAAACGTATCCCTCAATTGTCCGGTTAACTAACTGAATTGTAAATTCGTTATTCTCATCCCTCCAAGGAGCACCTGCCGGGTGTGAATATTAGTTTAAAAATAGTTAACCCCAATTGTGCCCTAAAGCGCCGTATGTTGAAGGAGGCGATACACAATGCATCCCTCAATTGTCTGGTCAACTAAACTGAATTTTGCAAATTCGGGCATCCCACCCGTCCAGGTTGCACCCGCCGGGTGATTTAAAGTTTAAAAGTTAACTCCAATTGTTCCTAACCCCACTTCTTTGCAAAAGATCGCCGTGGAGGAAATACAAATATCGTGAATTGCAAATCAGTTAATATAACCACCCAAAGGTACAACCGCCGGGTTTTATATGCAATGTCAAACCAATTGTACCTGCCCCAGACCTCTTTGTAAAAAGGTCGCCGGGAGGGAAAGACTAAACAAACAAACGGCATTGTTTCAATGGCTTATTAAAGATTTCAGCATATCTTTTACCTGTCCAAAAGAATTAAGCATAACTTCTTAATCCTCATAAAGATGAAGCATATCTTATCACCTTACGAGCGGCCTATGCGGTTTATTTATATGTACCGCCCAGCGGGGTGTTTTTAGCCAAAATAGGGCTGTTTACGTGATCTTTACTAAATAAGACCCAGAACGTAAAACAAGTACCTATCCTGAAAGGGCATAAACAGAGCTTTGAATGACACCATAACGATCCTTTATGATGGCTAGTTTTCTTGCAATAACCGTGCAACACGAGTGCAAAAAGCATGTACTTTGCCCATATAATTCAGTAGCGAGTGAGAGAGGGAGGAGGGAGCTGAGATTCGTGTCAGTAGGTTCGCCGCGGTGGTCTGGAGCAGTCATACGCTCGCTAGTCTCCTGCCACCACTTGTCTCTCTCTCTCAGCAACATTACGTGCTGAAATTGCCACTCGACCTATGCGAGCCGCCACATAGTCCAGCTTTATTTAACTCGACTTATGTGGTGATCTTTAAGGGTTAAAGATGAAGTCTTTCAAGTATCCCTTTACACTTGAAACACTAGTAAGATTCAGGCATCTTTTTATCCCATAAAAAGTCTAAGCCTATCTTAATCTCTAATCCGGCTTCTCACAGAAGCCCTCATAGATCGCCGTCTTGAAGGCCGTGATACCCTATTGTATCAATCAATTGTTTGGCAAATTATCTCTAATCGCAAATCCGTTAATATAACCACCCGAAGGTACAACCGCCAGGTTTTATATGCAATGTCAAACCAATTATACCTGCCCCAGACCTCTTTGTAAAAAGGTCACCGGGAGGGAAAGACCAAACAAACAGACAGCATTGTTTCAATGGCTTTGAAAAGCAGAGAAAACCAAGTCCAACAGGTGTCAGCCTGATCACCTAGAAAACTGTGTGGAGCCCCCCTCGACGGGAATAACCCAGGAAGCCTGATCCCAGGCTTGACCATAGAAAACGCAGTTTCTGATGAGCCCTCAAGCGACCAAACTCGTCGGGGTAACTTACCTATTTTAGCCATCCTGACTAAAACTCGGTAAACAAAAACGGTGTTCTCGGAGCAACGAGAAAAACGCCGGAAAGGTAACCCACACTAAACGATACATTACAGGAGGGCGTAATGCATAAAGCAATGAATAACACAGGAAGCCTGATCCCAGGCTCAACCACAGAAAACGCAGTTTCTTATGAGCCCTCAAGCGACCAAACTCGTCGGGGTAACTTACCTATTTTGAGCCATCCTGACTAAAACTCGGTAAACAAAAACGGTGTTCTCGGAGCAACGAGAAAAAACGCCGGAAAAGTAACCCACACCAAACGAGACATCTTAACACATTTTATACAAAGGGTGTGCGCAAAAATAGGGATACCTGAACAGGAGGGCGTAATGCATGAAGCAAAAACCGGGGCAAAGGTAGCCATGACAGAGACTGGTGGGATACTTACTCCAGGTTCTGCATAGACCCGCCGGGACCCAGCTCTGGAAAAAAAGAAAATTTCCAGGAATTAATGCTCATAAGGTTAACCGAAACATGTTCGCACACAAGTGTTAAATAACCCGCCGGGTAACGAGACGTAATACTCAACGACTACAGCTCGCTACGCGGTGGGGTTTCCTAAGTAAAAGATTTCAGAATATCTTAATTTGTCCAAAACATTTATGAATACCCTCTGACATAATATATTAAGACCAGCATGGCGTTTATAACTGATTAAGTCTTTCCGGTGGGGTTTGTTTCAAGATTCAATTTTGGAAAAAAATACCCTAAAAAAGACGCCGGCCCCCGAATTATCTCTTAGATCAAAAACTGGGAAGCCTGACAAATATACGAGATCTAACTTCTCCCGAAGTATCTTTTTAGATCGCCGTATGTTGAAGACGGCGATACAAAACATATCCCTCAATTGTCTGGTTAACTAACTGAATTGTAAATTCGTTATTCCCATCCCTCCAAGGAGCACCCGCCGTGTGTGAATATTATTTAAAAAACGTTAACCCCAATTGTGCCCTAAAGCGCCGTATGTTGAAGGAGGCGATACACAATGCATCCCTCAATTGTCTGGTCAACTAAACTGAATTTTGCAAATTCGGGCATCCCACCCTTCCAGGTTGCACCCGCCGGGTGATTTAAAGTTTAAAAGTTAACCCCAATTGTTCCTAACCCCACTTCTTTGTAAAAGATCGCCGGGGAGGGAATACAACAACAGCATAGTTTTATATTGGCTTTGCAAAACCGAAAAAACTACAAACAAAATGTGTCCGTATGAACACTGTTAGATGGATAGAGCCAACCCGCCGGGAATCATAAGGAGCCTGAAACAGGCACCCCAGAGACGCAGTCCTGGGGAGCCACAGACACCCACTCGCCGGGGAAACAAGCGTGGCCAAAACTCGGCAACCAGCCGGGATTATCAAGGTGAAACCGAGAAAAACCCGCCGGAAAAAACCCACCCCGTCCAGATACCATCTGAACGCACCACCGGACCGAGGCGTAGCCAAAACACAACTAACGCCGGGCCCAACATAGTCCGAGGAATTAGCCAATACACAACTAACCCATGACACATAAATAGTCCGTGTAATTAGCCAATACACAACTAAACCAGGACACACATGACACAGTAGCACACATTTAGAAAATAAATCAATAACACTTGTATATGTGGTAAAGCTACGAGAGGCTGGCTAGGCCTAGGCAGACGGATAACATTAACATGTCGGAATATAAACAAAAAGCACTGAATTATATCACAACAGGAACCACCGCCAACACACCACTGTAGCAAATACTTCCGGCAAAGGGAAGAACTGACTCGGGACCCAGAAAAAAACTTCACTAAGTGAAGAAAAATTCGCTGGGAACGTCAGCAAAAATACGCTACCTCATCAGAAAGATAAAAGGAAGCAATAACGCGTAATGAAAGCCGCCTGCATCACAAAGCTAGCTAACTGTGAAAAAGTTCACCTGTCCACAACAGAACCACGAGGGTACATCCGAAATAGATGCCCCAAACACACGACCCAAAATATACTGCACTGCGGGCAACCAGCCCAGGACACTCCTGCTACGCATATCCTAACCTTACTCGATACATCCCGGAGTAAACAAATGAGAAAAAACTCACTAGGGACGCAGCAAATGCGGAACCAGCGGAGCGTGGAGAGACACGTCTGGGCCGGCTGACCGCAGAGCAGAGAAGGAAGAATGACGCCTGAATCAGCGTCTGGTCAAAGATCCACACAAGTACATCCACGATATGATGGAAAGCTTATTGGATAGTTATTCTTATTGTCTTTTTGTTTTTTACGAAGTTTTTTCGTAGTGAGAACCCAATTCATAATGACTGAAGCCATGAGTGAGGTCGTGTGCGCTCATGATGAAGGCTCCTCAGATTTTAAATGCTCTGCGCGGTAGATTCAAACTACGGCGGATTAGTGTTTGAAGAGGATGCCTTATGTAATAGGCATGTTCGTCAATGATGGAGGGGCCACTTATAAATATTGGATTATGACAGGGGGCAGTATGAGTCTAGGATGATCTGGAGGTGTGAATTGATTTGTGGTTGAGTTATATGATTATTTCGTCGGAGTTGACAGCAAGGATGCACATGCGGGGTTGATGAGAGGTGAACATTGTGTTTTGATGGTAGGTACAGGAGAGATTTAGGATAGTGGTTGAGGGAGGTGATGATTTTTGCAATGAGGGTGAGAAGGTGGTTACGTTGTCTAAGGTGAGAGAGAGCGTGCTAATTTGGTGGTTAGTCGAGTTTGAAGTTGTGCTTTGGTAGACTTGTTGTGAGAGTGGTATGTTGGAGAGTGGGAAAAACATTTGATTTGGAGGTTGGGGCGGTTGAGGTAAAAGCTGAGAGGGTTGTTGGATTTGTGATTAAGTTGAGGTGGGCGGCATGTGAGGTTTCTTGGGTGATAATGATTGATGAAGGGGTTCACAGGGTTTGGAGGGTTTGATTGAGGGAGCGTTGGCGGATTTCTTGGAGATGGTAATGGATATGGGTGGAGAGGATTTGAGAGGTGAATGTGAACATATATCTTTATGTAATGGAGGAACTGACTTTGGTGAGAAAATCTTGAGGATAGAGGTGTGAGCGGGGGTAGGTGAGGAAGGTGGGGAAAACTTGAGTGTTTATCATGGAGGCTGGTAGAGGGTGAGATTGGTGGTGGAGGATTTAGTGATAGTGATGGTAGCTTAGAGTGTGGAGTTGTAGATAGGGATTTCAGTGCCTGTTTGAGATTGTCTGGCACTTCGACTGAGGTTTTGTTTTTTCTGAGGTAAAGGTTGAGGTAAGATATGAGAGGATGTTGGGTTAGGAATGGTGGGGTGTGAAGTTGAGTTTGGTTGGAGTTATTAGAATTTTTGATGTAACAAACTGTGGGGTTTTCGTTTGTGGCAGGACAGGAGAGTGATGTTTGGTCGGAATTGATTAAGGTTGATAGAGTTGAGGGTGTGACAGGTTGTGGGGTTTGAAGCGGTGTCGGGAAGGGAGCGTTAGGGTTTGTAGGTTGTTGAGGAATTGAAGGGAGTGAGGAACTTTCTTTGATCGAGGGGAAAGGAGAGAAAGTTGGGTGAGGAATTGATTCAAGTGAGGGAGTTTCATGATCGAGGGGGAAGTGGAGAGAGTTGATGAATGGAAGGGGGCGTTAGGGGTTGTAGGTTGTTGAGGAATTGATGGGAGTGAGGAATTTTCTTTGATCGAGGGGGAAAGAGAGAGAGAGTTGGGTGAGGAATTGATTCAAGTGAGGAAGTTTTATTGATCGAGGGGGAAGATGAGAGTTGATGAATGGAGGTGATCTGACCTTGGGAGCGAGTTGACTGCATCGTAGGGTATTTCTTCACAATTTGTCCTTGGGGGGCCGACTCGCTTGGAGTGTCTGCTGTATCCTGATTTATCTCCAGGAGCTCTCGGATCGTCTGCAGGTTCTGGTGGAAACCTGCTGTCCCATGGCTGATGAAATGGTGGTAAACGTACTTCGGAAGGATGTTCAACAGGGAGGTGAAAACTTGCTGTTCCTGGAATTCTTTGGTTTTTTATTTACACGCGGATCTTATGTGTAGAAATACCTCTTCAAGGGTGATATCCAGGTGTCCGTCGTACATAACTTAGTCGAGTTGACACATTTCCCTGATGGAGAACATGTGTTCCCCGGGAGAGTCGTCTAAGTCGAGATGAACAGTGATGTGAGATGGAAGGATGTTAATCAATGCGGTGAAAATATGTTCATATTGTTGCTCGGCATCTTGGGAGCTATACGCAGTCCTCGCGTATCTATATAATTGTGCAAGGGTGACATATAGATTCCCTTCATACTTAATGTCATCGATTTTTATCTTTGGGGCGACGAGTGAGCCCAAGGGTGGCCGTACGGCTTGATCACTAGGGATCGAAACTGGTTCCAGGTAACGTCTGGCGTTACCTGTTTAGCTACTAGGGAAACGGCTTTTCCCAAGCGCATCATGTGCAATAATGCTACAGCGATTTTCACGCGGTCATTGTTATGTGCCAAGTCTAACATTGGCTCCACTATGTTTATGTAGTCTTCTATCTCGTATGTGTCCCCATCATAGTCAGGAATGGGAATATAGGAGTGAGTAACTGCCATATTTCAAATGTTATGTAGCACTCTATTGTTTCTGTCATGTGAAATGTAGTGAATTCTTCTATCCAAATCAAGAACCACCGCTAGCCACCAATGTTATGCCCTGCTTTTATTCAGGTTTAACTATTAGTTAGGGTTAGTTCTTTCGAGACTGGGATATCCAAGTTCACACAAGACAATAGGGATATAGATAATATCGAAATATGGTTTGTAATACAGTGTATTCACTTAAGCCCTAAATACATAAACTGAGGGCTAAAGATGCTATCATAACTCATAAGTAATTCATAGGGTACAACTCAATTTTAAATTCCTCCCAGCATGATCATGGATCTAGATGGAGATCAGGTATATTCAATTCAACTTAGATAATTATGGAATCTTCTTCTGGAGAATCATACGCACTATTCTCTTATCGAAAGTTTATAATAAGTTTACTAAATCAGGTTCTTAATACTGGGCGAAGTTATTTAAGTTCCTATATTTCTTGGCACGGAATATGGAAGCTTATGCACCGATGGACTTCTTCAGTTTGAGTTCAAGTTTGTGGACTCTAAAATATTACTGCACTTGAGGAGATTATTTTCAGAGTTCCTAAAGGAGGGAAAGTCCTCTTATTTGGTATAAATTCCTAATTTAGTAATAGGAGTATTTTATTTAGCTTTATTTGCAGTTTTCTTACCTCCCTTTCTCGTGTTTTCCTCGCCCCTGGAAACACTCCCAGCCTCGCTATCACTCGCAGCCTCGCTATCCTTCATTTGTTCGCCATCAGGATCTAGTGACCCTTCTAGGCTGCTTGTCCTCCAAAACACTGAGGATCAAGTGTCCAAACAGTGGTTTAGAGTGGGTAAGGGAACATTGGAAAGGGAACTACTGCCCTGGAACTAATGTCCGTGGAAGGACTAGGAAGTTAGTAGGGGACATATGGGTTAGTAACTGAGGGGAGGATAAAATAAAGTTATTCATTTACAAACGCAGTCAGTCGCGGGTTTGATGCGAGATATTTGTCTAGGCGGAGTTTAAATGAATCAACGGTGCTGCAGTCTATAACGTCTCGGGGAAGCCCATTCAACAAGTTGACAACTCGATTGAAGAAGAAATTCTTAGATTCGTGTGAGTTAAAAGATTTACCAATAATTTTGCAACCGTTTCCCCGCGTGTAATTAGATTGGTCGATAGTGAAGTACTTACTACAGTTAATATTGTCGATGTCTTTGATGATTTTGAACACTTGAATTAAGTCACCTCTTAATCTGCGCTGGGTTAAAGGAAATAGATTTAATTCTCTAAGACGCTCTTCGTATGGTTTGTTCTTTAGGCTATGTATCATTTTGGTAACTCTACGTTGAACTCGTTCTAGCTTGTATATGTCTTTTTGGTAATAAGGGCACCAGCATTGAACGCAGTATTCCAGAAGAGGGCGGACTAAGGAATTGTAAAGGGTTAGGATAACGTCTTTGGATTTATGCTCAAATGACCTGCCTATAAAGCTAATTATTTTGTTTGCTTTCTTAACAACTTCTGAACATTGTTGACTCGGTTTTAGGTTACTCGGTATTGTTACTCCCAGATCTGTTTCTCGTTTACATTCTTAAGCGGAGTGCCATTCATCGAATAGTTTGCTTTCTCATTTAGGTATCCGATATGTAGTACATTAAATTTATCCGCATTGAAACTCATTTGCCAAATTTGGGCCCAATGTGACAATTTATCTAAACTGTGTTGCATATCGTCAACTTGTTCTTTTGAGAGTACGCTATTTGCAATTTTTGTATCGTCAGCAAATTTTGAGATTGTACAGGCGAGACCCTCATCTATGTCGTTGATGTAAATTAGAAAGAGAATTGGTCCTAGTACCGATCCCTGGGTTACCCCGCTACTTACATTGGTCCATTTAGATGCCTTACCGTTTATGACTACTCTTTACTTTCTGGAGCTGAGCCAATTTTCTATCCATTTCAACACACCGTCTTATATTCCATGCGCTTATAGTTTTAGCAGAAAACGTTTGTGGGGAACTTTGTCAAAGGCCTTTTGAAAATCAAGGTATATAATATCTACAGCTTTACTCTCATTGTAGAGGTTGAGGATATCGTGGAAGAAATCTAAGAGGTTTGTTAAACAGGAACATTTTTTACGAAAGCCGTGTTGAGTATCTTTAAGTATGTTATTTTCCTCGAAGTGATTTACGAGTCTGTCTCTTATGACCGTTTCTAGCATTTTACATACAACTGAGGTTAAGCCAATTGGACGATAGTTACTGGGTAGGGATTTGCTGCCTTTTTTTAATATCGGTGTTACGTTGGCTATCTTCCACTGATCAGGCATAGTTCCAGACTGCAAGGATTTATTGAATAGTAATGTCAGTGGTTTGGAGAGCTCATCCTTAGCTTCCTTTAGAACTCTAGGCGAGATTGTATCAGGTCCAGGCGTTTTATTTACCTTGAGTTTATTTAAACAATTCAATACTTCTCTCTCTGTAACAGTGATATTGCTTAGAACATCTGAATTATCAATCTGAATCGGCGATGGTGTAGGGATATCACTGAGGTCTTCTGTTGTAAAAACTGATGCAAAGAAGGTATTGAGGGCATTACTCATTTGTACTTAGTCTTTGGTGTATTCTCCATTTTCATCGACTAACGGTCCATCAGTTGAAGTAACTACTTTTTTCTTTCCGATATAACTATAGAATTCTTTCGGGTTTGTTTTACTTTGATTCGCAATATGTAACTCTAAGGTCTTTTTACTTTGCTTAATTAACTTTTTGGCTTTGCGTCGTAGCTCTACAAATTTCACCCGTTCTTAGTCATTTTGTGAGGATTTTAATCTATCATTAGCAAATTTTTTAGAAAGCAGGCAGTTTAAAATATCTTTATTCCACCATTTCGGCTTATTATTATGGCCTGGACGCCGTATTTTCGATGGTATGCAGTCTTGCACTGCTTTTAGGTAAGTGGTTTCGAATAACTTCCAAGATGTATTTATGTCGTTATTGTTAATTAAAAAGCTCCAGTCAGTTTCTTTAAACATAGCTCTAAGTTTATGGAAGTTTGCTTTCTTGAAATTAGGGACTTTTTCGATGCTACTATTTGGTTCGTTACTAGTAAAGTTTAAAGTGAAAGTTATCGTACGATGGTCGCTGTTACTGAATTCATCACCAACATTCAAATTCTCTATTAATTCTTCTTTTGTTGCAAGTACAATGTCAAGAACGTTATTACCACGGGTCGGTGTTCGAACAAATTGATAAAGCGAACTCTCTTGCAAGTTCGTATACAAGTCATGTCCGGAGTGTGAAGTAAGAGTATCGCCCCACTTGGTCACAGGTAAATTAAAGTCGCCAAAAATTACGGTATCTTGCGAGTTACTTACATCTGCAATTTGTTCGTAAATTTCTCGGTCAGTTTGCACTGATTGAGCTGGAGGTCTGTATATTAACGCAAGTATTATTTTTGTACCTTTATTATTCTTTATTAGCACAAAAGATGTGTCGACGTACACAATTTGAAGTTTTGACAAGAGGGTAGGGTTAAGACTTTCTTTGATATAAAGTAAAACGCCACCTCCATTTCGATTTATTCGGCTTTTCTCAAACATTACATAACCGGGAAGTGAATACTCTGCTAAAAAGTCTATCTTCTGTATTGAGCCAAGATTCTGTTAAGCCAATCACATCACAATTTTCTGTAAACACTAGCTCCTCTAAATCTGAAAATTTATTGCGTATGCTACGAGCGTTTGCATAGAAACCCTTTAAATTTGTTATTTTAGAACACGCGGAACGCTCTTTAATAATATTGTTGGTTCTTGTCGGATCTACATGTATGTTCATGGCTGTCCTCGGTGTCTTCGGTCCTCATCGCTGGTGGTCCTCGGTTGCCTCTGTTTTTTGCTTGGCGTTGGATGATTTATGTCACTGCTGCTTCTTCTCGGATGGCGTTTTTTGATCCATGGCTGCGGACTGCTTCGTGTAGGAGACGACCCATGCGTGCTGAACCCACAGGGTTTAGATGAGTGCCATCCTTGTGGAACAGAGTAGGCTGGTTATAGAAATTATCCCAGAGGTTGATGAATTCAACTTCTTCCTTCAGACACAAATATTTTAGTCGGCTATTTGTGCTGAAGGCCTTGTCGTAGAATTTGTCAGGTGTGTCGATCTTGGGGAGAATGCCTAAGATGATGATATTCCTTGACTTGTTCTTGTAGTGCTGGATCATCTTACGATATTTCTCCATCAACTCTTCGGATCTGGTGCGCATGATGTCATTTGAACCAGCATGGATGACAAAAAGGGTATTTTCGTTTGCATCCTTTGTGGTATCTTCGAAGGCTTCTACAATGTCGTCCAGTCCAGCTCCTGGGATGCAAAATCTTTTTCGTCGATTTGGGACTCTGTCGCAGAACTCTTCGACACTCATCAGGTAAGGTGATGAACTTGTTGCTGGTCTTGAGTGGCTGCCTTTTCAGCTTGCAGGCCGTTGCACTTGCAGCAACCACTTTCCAGGGAGCTTCACGATCCCTAGGAAAACTAGCCTCACTCTTCTTCTCCGCCATGGCTAGTAGTGCGGGGGCATAAGCCATGATGTCAGATTCCGAGGGAATCACATGTTAATTCTTGGCACCAAGCATTTTCCCATTGTATATACTTTATATTTTCATCAAAAAGTTTGGTGCCAGTTTTTATTTAAACTATTTTGACATTTTCAGGTCGATATCATTGGTCGTCTAAATATAATAATGACCCCACATTGTGATTTATTTTATTTTATGCAAACATAGTCATGTAGTACCTTAAAATGACCAGTGGGTTACTCTTACACGTGTTATCACTAAATCAATTAATGTCCATGTAGTATAAACAATTTATTCAACAAAATGCTGTAAAATTGAGGTTTCGAGCAGCGTAAAAATTATTAAGAATAATTTTGCTACTTTCAATTCCAACACTGCGTCCTTACGATATACATTGTGTACAAATAAAACTAGATACAATTTTATTAAATGCATCTAATAAAGAGAAAATAGAACATGTAGTCCTATGAACCATGATGCGCGCATGAACCACAACATAACCAAAACTGTATGTATATTAAGTACAGGGTGTAGTGTATAGTAGTCATATCGCTTTTTGCATGCATGTAAATTAAAGTTCTAGAATGGCTGGCTAATTGCTTTGCTATCTGCTTATACTAATCCACCTTTCCTCTGTTACAGATGTATGGTGGTGGTGACACCTGTAGTTAGTGGGGTTGAACAACCAACATGTCTTCACCTCCAAAAAAACAAGTGAAACTAAATGAAAGCACTAACTTTACTTTGTGTATCAAGTGCCAAGAGCCCGGAAGAGACCTTGTCAAGAATCCACAGTCCTACAAAATTTCTTGGACAGTGTACGGGAACGGGCCAAGTATGGAGAACCGACATTCCTTCCAATAAACAGTCGCTTAATTAACCTGACAGCAGACACTCTCGCTGAGTGTTGTGCAACATGGTACAGATCGTGTTTTCAGGAGACAGTGAATGCTACAAAGATTATTCGAGCGAAAAACCGGTATGAGAAAAGTTGGGCAAACAAAGATACATTTGCCATCCTTCACTATCCAGAGCATGGAAGACGACCAAGGTCAGGAGGAAATCCATCTGCAACCGACACTAGTTCAGGAAGTGATATTACCACAACAAAGAAGTTCACTCGTTCCTCGTCATGTCCGTTCAACAAAGAAATTTGTTTTTTTTTGTAACACAGACAAACCACAGGAGGATCTGCATGAAGTGCGATCATACAATGCTGGCAGAAAGATCCGTGAAGCAGTTGAACAGAGCAGTAAGGAGTTATGGAAAGTCCAACTACAACCACTCGACCCAAATGATGCCAGGGCAATCGACATAAAATACCACCTAAAATGCTACATCAAATATGTCAGCCGCAAGACGGAGACCAGCTATATGTTGGATGAGCCTACAACAGAACCAGAAACCAACCTCACAGCTGAGATAGAGTTCATCTGCATGGTCCAAACTTTGATCGACAATGGCCAAATTCTTCTGATGGACGACGTATGCAGCACCTACAATGGTATTCTAAGACTTCACGGCGCTTCTGACAACATAACAAGATGGTCAAGGCGCTGATTTTAAAGCATTTTCCAAGCGTAGAAATATCCAGGCCATACAGGAACAAGTGTGAACAAGTCTGCTCATCAGCTACAAAGGATGCAGCAATTGGACTTGCAGCAGAGTCTCAGCGCAATTCCAGAACAGATCTGGAGTATGTATTCAAGGCGGCCCGTAGTATTCGTCAACAGATCAAGGAATGCAGGGACAACCAGCCATGGACATTCGATGGGTCATTAGTAGGACACGAGGACGGTGTGCCAGCAATGCTGAGAGCCTTCCTTTGGTGGATTCTGAATGGACCCCAGGAAGATTTGAGAACTGAGAAGCGTTCACAAGTCATGCACCAGACTTGTACTAACATAGCCCAATGTATTATGTATGAATTTAAATCCAACAAACAGGTTGCACTGAAACCTGCAAATGTTGAGAGTGGTTTCCGTCACAAAGTATGTAATGAAAATGAACATGTTCTTGGTGTAGGTCTTAAGGTTCATGCATACACTAGAAGCAAGCATCTTGTTGAATTCTTGCATCTAAATAACACCAGCGTGAGTTATCAGCGTGTTCTCTGTGTGGAGACTCAGCTAGCTGAAGCAGTGTTGAAACGTATGGCCAGCACAGGTGGCGTTTTTGTGCCACCGGGCTTGCAGAAAAATATGCATATCTTTTTTGCAGCAGACATAGATTTTCTTGAGGACACACCAGATGGTAAGCAGACTTTCCATGGTACAGTGATTACAGTATTCCAGCAGAAACGAACAACCCCTCTCGCTCAAGGAAAGCTTGATGTAGGGTCTCCAACAACAACAACACGATCCCTAAAGGACATTCCAAAGTCAATCACAGATCTCTCCGAATGCACAATCAAGGGGTCACCAAAAGCCAGAAAACAGTCCCAAGTACAAAGATTTCAAGCCTTACGAGAAGTTAGGCTCATCGGAAGCACTACCGGCTGATGATACCTGTTGGCTGATCTCAGGATATCAACACAGATCACTCACGACAACTGATGCAGCATCAACTACTCACATTCAGATGGTATGGCTAATTTAGATAAGTGGACTGTATATTTGATAATGAATAAGTATTAACCATATAGAATATATTTACCCTTAGATGAACTCAGCTGGTGATTGGAGGATGGCGGAAAATAGGCTAGATGACTGGAAGTGGTTAGTATAGTAAACAGAGTATGAAAAGAGGCTACAATAGGCTAGGATAGGCTAGATATTTACGTTAAGTTGTGCTAAGTAACAAAGATGATGATGTAGTGACTATGGAGTATGAGATGAAAAGTGAAGCGAAAACACCTGGTGAAATAACTAGGAGAAAGAAGGCTTAGCATGTGTAGCTGGGACGGAGGTTGGTTGGAGAGTGGCGAGCGCGTTATGTTCGCGTCTGTCGTGACATACCGCGCACGCGCATAACATATGGAAAATGTATCCCATCTTCTTTACAATGAGATGCTTATAAACAATCTTAAATAATACAAATATATATATATATATATATGGGAATTATAATCCTACAATACTTTCCCATATACTACTATAGAATAATATATTCTACCCAATCATGGAACGTTCGACCAAGGTTATGGAAGCGTTCAACTTAAGACTACGGAATGATACGTAACGCTACATCAACCCAGATTACGTAACATCGAGACTGTTCATACTAGTTTGAGTACACTAAGTATGGACAGATGGAAAGTGAACAGATGCCAGAACCAACAGAAACTGAACTCGCTCCGAGTGATTCAATACCACCTGCTCGAGAATCGAAACCGTTCCCAACATGGTCAGGATATAATTCCTTGATAACTGATGACCAGCGACCTTTGACCAATGTGTTTGTTCTGCCACTCATCGCTGCCCCAGCAAATCAGTGGCAAACACTTTTGACAGTCTTGATGCAAGCACAGCATATAAGCGCAGAAGTAGTTGAACCCGAACGAAAAACAATGATAACCCTTGACATAGACTTGTATATGCGTGCGATAAAGATCGAATCCCTGTATCCAGAGCACCAAGGGAAATGGATTCTACGTATTGGAGAGTTCCACACCGTCCTATGTACCTTGCGAGCTATTGGCTCTGCCATAGAAAACAGTGGAATTGACTATTCTTGGATAGAAGCAGAACTGTACCTTGCTGATATGCTGCTGGAAGAGTTCACAAAGAAGCATACCACACCATCAGACAACCTATCAGCAGTTGTGGAAGTTGTACATGCTTCAAGTGCAAGCTTCGATGGCGAGGAAGTGCGGCATGCTCATGGAGAAGTCATCAGGTCCTTGGAAGAAAGTAGCTTCATCAAACAGCTTGAAGAATTTTGTGTGGCCCAGGAACAACAGAAGCCGATGTTTAAATTCGCTAGAATATACATGGGAATGATCATCAATCTACTTCAATTCATCCGAGCCTTACATGCAGGTCACTGGTTATTGCACCTGGCATCTCTTGAAAAGCTCTGCAAATATTTCTTCAGTCAAAATCGATTGAAGTATGCCCAGAATGTGCCCGAGTATATAGCACGAATGTATGCTTTGAAAACTACCGATCCCGAGATATGGGACAATCTTAACAACGGAAACTTCTGTGTGAAGAAAAGCGCAACTGCATTTTGCAGCATCGGCGTAGATCATGCTCTGGAACAGGAGAACAGAAAGATGAAGGTGCTCGGTGGACTGACGGGGATTACCAGACAGCAATCAGCATTGGTAAGGTTTTTCCTAGTTGCTCCGGAGCTCGCCAGGTTGTCATCTGAGGCTGAAACCTTATGTGGATTCAAAACATCAACCCGATATCATCACCACCAACTTGACCTAGCTTAAGAAAACGCCATGAGTGTCGCATCAAGCAACTCAAACCTGTGATCGAAGAAACAAATCCTTTCACCTATGACAAGGAGCTGGTGAATTTGGTAACGAAGTCAGTCATGCCCGAGGATGTCACACAAGAAATACCGTCTCAAGACGATATCGGTGAGAAGGCGTATGTGACCTTCATATCGGATCATGTGATTGGAGACGGAAATATGTGGGACAAGATGACAAAAGTCAAATTGAAGTCCTGGAATACACCATCAAAAGTTGTACAGACAAAATTAGCAGACAAGGTTGTGGAGTTGAAGGAAAACAGATCTCTTTTCGCCAGAATGGTCATAGCTGCTCGAGCACGACCAGAAATCGAGCTCCAGGAAGCTGTCAGCAAGTACGAGTTCTCCAGTGTGTCACGTGCACTGTTTGCCGGGCAGTCTCCTTCCTTGCCAGAACAAAAGCAAATTGATGAATATCTTGGAGAAGCTCCCTGATGGAAGACAACCAGGTGCAGGTACTGATGGAACAGAACCAAACGAAAACACAAATGAAGTACCAGCTCCAACGGCAACTCCTGTGAAACTGAAAGCTCTAGTGATAGACGGTATGGCAATACTACATGAAACTCCATTTCAACATGGTCCAAACAGAACATGTAAAGACCTTGCGCATCAATTTATCAAATCCATAGAGCAAAATGAACAGCTATGACATCGTCCACATTGTCTTTGACCACTATGACCAAGAGACCACACTAAAACAGCAGACACAGAAGCGGCGTAACAAAGGCATCATGCAGATCTAAGGAGCTACATATGTGGAGATTCAACACCAATAAGGCTATCGCTGGACCGATTCCTTTGCAACAACCAGACAAAACACAGTCTAACTATATCTGGCCAGTAAGATTATGGAACATTTCAGTAACAGCATAAAAGACGTGGTTGTTTCAACTCAGCAAGGAGCTTCGTCTAATCACAGGAATGTCGATCATCTTTCCACAAATCAAGACGAAGCAAACACTATCATCTTGCATGCTCTCGATATTGCAAGGTGTGGTGCAACACTGCACATCATGTCTCCAGACACGGATGTTTTTGTTCTGGCATTACGGCACGTTCCTGAATTAGGCCCAGATACTTGTATCATCAGAGGCGTTGGACAAAACAGGCACACTGTTCATCTCAACCTGTATACAACACCCTTGGTCATGAATTAGCTGCTGCATTACCTGGATTTCACTGCTTCACAGGATGCGATACGACTGGACAATTTTCTGGAAAAGGCAAATTGTTCTGCTGGAAAGTCCTACGCTAATCAAGCGCAGCAGTGATACAAGCATTTATCGATCTCGGCAAGACAGTCCTACCGACTCCACAAACTATCAGAGGACTAGCAGAATTTGTTTGCCGGATGTACAGTCCTGAAATCAAGATAAAGAAAGTTGGGGATTTGCGCTGGCATCTTTTCAAACGATTCCAAGCTGAAGCTGAAAGACTTCCACCCACCGCTGCAGCATTAGAGCAACACATCCTGAGGGCTCATTATCAGGCCATCGTATGGTTCCATGCAACAGAAGCACGCCCTCCACTGCCTCCTGCAACAAACTATGGATGGACCAGCACAGACAACATGGACATGTATGTTCCAGTTGTCACTACTCTTAAGACCGCTCCAGATGCTGTGATTGAGCTCGTTCGATGTGGATGCAAGAAAAGTCTCTGCACCACTAGTCGATGCTCTTGTAAGAGAGCAAACTTGATGTGCACAGAGATGTGTTCATGTGAGGCTGCAGATGATCTAGGTCTCAATACGGAACCAGAAATCGAGGCAGACTTGTCCTCTGACGAAGAAAACCGAGACGATTAGATCACTACCAAGTCACACTGCTATGGTCATTAGCGAATAGTATTTTACCCTGAGTGGATCAACAGCAATAATTTTCTTTTTAAAAGACATAATTAATTATTTCTTAATTCCATTCTAACATGTTCAACAAACATTGATAATTTGATCTGTTACATTTTTAGCTTCAACTATAATGATGAGTTTTAAAAAAGAGACATATTGTCAGCGATGGTTTTAAATTTTATGTGTCATACAGCGAATTCCAAGTATTGCAGTGGAAAATGTTTTGTATATATTATATTGCATGTGTGTTCAGAATACTGGTTAAAAAAAAGTATGATTTAGTGTTAATATCCAACAAAATACTTGCAGGTGTTGAAGATATTAGTGTTATTACCATAGCATAAGTAATAACAATTTGACTTTATACAAAAAATTGCCATGTGAATTTATTTGACATAAAAAACGTGTTTTCAGTAACCTATTTTCTGGCTAACATGTGCTATACTGACCATTTACTTTCTCATAGCGGACCTTACCGCTATAACAATGTGTTCTTGTCATCATGGATGTCATTCTGGTCATTCTGAGGGGTCACTCGATATGGTTTATAATAATTTTCTTGTTTTTTAATTTTACCCTTAATCGCATTTACCATGTTTGTATATATGGCTTAAAAATATAGTAAAATGTAAAATAAAAACTGGAACCAAAGTTTTTTCTCTTTAGTAATGTATAAGCTTCACGAAAAACATTGGTAACAAGAATTAACATGAAATTCCCTCGGAATTACTTGTGCCCCCGCACTATAGTTTCAAGGTCAAATTTTCATCTTTGAGACATTGAACCTCCTGCTCAACATTCTCCAGCCTTTCCTGCAAAGCAAGACAAAGCTGGAGAATATGGGAGGAGGTAGCAATCTCATCCGCCATCACTGAGAATGTTCACTAGCACCTCACTAAGGGGTAAAAAGGTAATGTCACTAGCGGTCACTAAGGACGTCCGCACTGGTCAAAGGTCAGGACAGCACTGTGCACGTTTTCATAAATTACAGGACGTATTCGTCAGGCAATAATACAATGTTCTGGGTGAGTAAATATAATTACGGAGATATTACACGTCGAAATGTATGATAGATACAAATAAAAACCAATTTAAGGGGTATAAACCAATATTTAAAAATGTATCACAGGGCAGAAAGGCTTAGTTTACACGTGGGTAACGAGTTTAATAAAGTGTTTCGGAATCACTCTAAGGATTCGAGTTTTCGAACCATGAATGCATTGTGCATTATTGTATTTTATTATTATTAGTTATTATTTGTATTATTTATTATTATTTTTATAAATTATTATTATTATCAATATTATTATCACAATAATAATTATTCTAACTATCTGACGCCTGACGCCGTGATCCCCGAAGGGGTGTCCACGAACGAACCGCCCCCATGCACCTCTGTCCCCAGTCAGTCGACGCCCCTCCCCCCAACCAGCACCACTTTCGTTCATGTACTTCCTCACTCCATCCTTCCACCTCTAATTCGGTCTACCTCTCCCTCTCTGTCCCTCCACCTCACTCTCGTACACCCTCTTAGTCATTCTCTCGCTTTCCATACGTTCCATATGGCCAAACCATCTCAAGTTGTTCCTTTTCACACTTTCCAGCACATCTACCTCCACACCACATCTCCTTCTTACTTCCTCATTAGTCTGTCTATCCCTCCATGTAACTCCACACGCACTCCTTAAGTAATTAATTTCCACTGCTCGCACTCTTGGTCTGAGTCTCTCAACCAACGTCCATGCTTCGCTTCTGTAAGTCAGTGTCGGGATTACCACACTGTCATGCAAGGACTTCTTCACTTCCATACTGACCACCCTATTTCTTGTTACTGCTTTTAGCGTTCCTACAACCCTCTTCCCCTGTTGTACCCTCTCCTGCACTTCTTCATCCATAGTCCCATCTTTAGTCAACACACTGCCCAGATACTTAATGACGTGGTCAGAAAAAAACCCCAATAAGAATCCAGAAGTGTTTCGTGACGTATTGCGCAGGAGTTAGGAAATGAAACTCAGTATTTCCAATGAGGATTGGCAGATGGCGTGATAGTATTACAAAAGTTGAAGGGTAGAGCTCTCCAGTTCACGAAAAAATGGCGTCGCTGAAAGCCGCGCCGTCTATAAGAGTTTTGACAACCGTTTTACGGTAGGTAGACATGTTGTTACCGGTTTTTTTAATAGGTTTTGCCGAGGGTTGAAACTAATTTTAATATGATGCTTAGAGCATATAGATTCCATATCTGTCTTCAAATATGTCAAAATAATTGGTGACCAATAAATGGAGTTATACTGCGTATTATTTTCAGGCGTTCAATACATTTGATAAATATATCAAAATAAGTCCTGTGGGACTATGAAATAGCTATTATTGGACAAGGACAATATTGTGTTCATCCCTCCACTGGAACATCAACAACAATGTCAACAACGTATCGCCGTCGGCAATCGTAAGATTCAGAGTCGTAAAGATTCCAGGACGAGCTCAATAGAAAATGAATGAATGAAATGAATGAGTGTGCAGTACTGCCAATACGTATAGCGACTTCCGCTAGATCTAGAGACCTTTACTTCGATCTAGCAGCAATGACTTACACTAGCGGTTTTGTTTTGAAATTTCAGAACAATTTCGAAGTGATATTATATGGATTTTGCCAATTCATATTTCTAGTGGTATTTATCATGTCTTACATCTAACAATATATGCTAGCGGATTTAATTTCAATTGGTAACCCTCCCGCTCTAGTCGGATCCAAGAAAATCGATAATGGTGGCACTTTAGTAAACAGGTGATAAACAAAACCGCATGCGGATCGGTTTGGTGTATCGGTATTATGGTAAGTTGGCTACCTACTATTGTTTATACGATATAGTAAGTAATGATAAGTAAATTATTATATATTATATATAAAACAAACAAAATTCCTGCAAAGCAAGCGAAACAGAGAGAGATAGAGAGAGAGAGAGAATGCAGAAACTGAACTGAAGAAAGAGTGAAAAAGATATAATAATACAGAAATATTACAAGCAAATAAATGAAATAGAGGGATTAGTTAGAGAAAATAATAATGAGAAATACATAATACGGATGAGGAAGAGGGAAAGCGAGCGAGCCAGAGAGAGAGAGAGAGAGAGAGAGAGAGAGACACAGGAAGAGACACAGGAAGAGAGAGAGATTAGAGAAAATAGAGAGATTGCAAGCATTTTATAGCGTATTATTTGCAGGCGTTCAGTAAATTTCTTACGGTAATACAAACAATGAAAGATTGAATATTTGTGCTTGGCATTATATGATTGTGGGGAACAGATGTAGGCCTACCGTATATATTATTTTTTCATATATATGATACATATGTAACATTGTTATATTATCACGACACTCTCTCTCTCTCTTGTCTCTTCCTCTCTGGGTCTATCTATAGCCTACATTTATAATTGCATGTGACCTTGAAATTGCTTGAGAGTTTGATTGCAAGCATTTTATAGCGTATTATTTGCAGGCGTTCAGTAAATTTCTTACGGTAATACAAACAACCAAACAACGAAAGATTGAATATTTGTGCTGCACATCCCTCATACGAAATACCATTCCCACCGTATAGAGAGAATACAGAAACTGAACTGAAGAAAGAATGAAAAAGATATAATAATGCAGAAATATTACAAGCAAATAAATGAAATAGAGGGATTAGTTAGAGAAAATAATAATGAGAAATACATATACGGATGAGGAAGAGAGAAAGGGAGCACAAGAGAGGGAAAGCGAGCGAGCCAGAGAGACAGACAGACAGGAGGAGTGAGAGAGATTAGAGAAAATAATAATGAGAATTACATATACGGATGAGGAAGAGAGAGAGAGACAGAGCGCGCGAGAGAGGGAAAGCCAGCAAGCCAGAGAGAAAGAGAAACAGACAGACAGACAGGAGAGAGAGAGAGAGAGAGAGAGAGAGATAGAGAGATAGAGAGATAGAGAGAGAATACAGAAATAAGGAGAAATAAGAGAAAAATAAGACCGATTACCGAAGGAATAGTAGACGCGCGAGAGGCCGAAGTCAGGCCAAAGCGAACGCAACCGAACGCGCCTGGGAAATAGACCAAAAAGTACCTCCTCTTCCTCACCTCTTCCCACCCTACACACTCATTCATAACATCCATTCATAGACTTATATGGGGAGACGAAGAGTTGCTCTTTCCAAAAATGATCGTTTCGTTCGCATTGGAGCCATATTAACGGCGCTAGGGCGAGTGAAATTGAGCGAATATTTCGGGATTATGCCCGCTGAGCGGTACAGTGTAAAATACCTGACCACCCGCTAAATAAGGGTTAAACTCATAGATTCCGTCACGCATACAACCAGCAACCTATCAGGTGAGTTTATTGACCTTGATTACGTCATTGCACTGAACCAATCACAGATACACACCTTCATTTAAGTCTCTCCTCACTTTAGTCATGGACGCCACTTGTAATGGTTGTTCACCCCTCCCACATTCAGTGATTATTGACACTACAAGGAACAATAGTGCAGCCCTTTAGGTTTTTACTGACCATGGTTGTTTGCCTACCTCTGTTTCCTGCAAACTCTGCTCAAACGAATGTTACTATTATGAACCGGCAGACCAGTGGCGATGCGGTCATTATTGGTTTTTAAATAAAACCACTACTCGTCGTAACTCCTCGTCGAAAACGTGGACGCATCTCTTCCCCACCTACTCCCTCCACATCTCAATAAGGTATGCAATTAGGCTTTCATACTTTCGCGGGTTTAAAAACGGCGAAAACAAAATTATTTAAGCAAAACTTGGCTCGTGTTTTAAGGTATTTCCGTAATTGTTTAATCGAAGTCTTCTTTTTTTCTAGTTATTAAAAACGTATTCTATGGTGTATTATATGATATATAGAAGCAATAGAACTGTTCAAATGACCTGGGAAGTGTATATTAAACCAAATACAAAACTTTGAATAATGAGGTAAGAGATACTAGTTTTTTATCACTTTTCATCCCAAGACCAACGGGGGTCTGGGGGCAGCAGCCCCCAGGATGCCCAGGTTAGGTTAGGTTAGGTTAGGTTAGGTTAGGTTAGGTTAATGACCAGCTATGTAAATACAGTAGTGAACATTTGGTTTAGTCTGTGCTAAAAAATCAATTTTCTTTAGCAGGCCATACACTAAACAATTACCCCTTTTCACAGACAAATACACAAACAATCTGTCAAAGATGCAAATAGCGGGGGTGTGGGGGCGGCAGCCCCCACCCATAATACTAGGATAGGTTAGGTAAGGTTGTTAGGTTAGGCTAATGTCCTTTCAAAGGGGTATAGGCTTGTAAACACTATGATAGCTTAACATGAGCCAAAAATCGAAATTAGGTTAGTGTAATTTGTTTACTCTTAAAACTCGCAAAATCCGAGCCAGCTTTGGCCAAAAGCTGGCTCGGGTTTTCCAAAATTCGGGTTTTATGGGTTTGCAATTTCGGGAAACCTGAGCCAAATTTCTAAATGAGGTTACTGTCATTTTGTTGTCTAAAAACTCGCAAAATCCGAGCCAGCTTTGGCCAAAACTTGGCTCGGGTTTTCGAAATATTGGGTTTTAGGCCTTTGTAATACCTTCAAACCCGAGCCAAGTTTTGCTTGAATACGTTTGTATCCCCGTTTTACGCATTTAACCCCTCATTTTCCCTGTACTTCATAGCCCTCCCCACTATCGGGCGGCGTGTCTTAAGATCGTTGTATAATGGGGAAAACGGTTTCGCCGAGGGTTCTAATTATTTCTAAACACTATATATTGATGAAAACTAACAGGGAAAAATAAAAAAATCCATGGGAAAATTGGTGACCAATAAATGGAGTTTTTCCTAATACGCTATAAAATGCTTGCAATCAAACTTTCAAGCAATTACAAAGTCACATGCAATTATAAAAAGGTATATTGTAGACCACAATCTTCGCCAAGCTTCGTTGTTGCTTGTATTATCGTGAGAAATGTACCATACACCCTGGTTATCGTGAGAAATTTACCGAACGCCTGCAAATAATACGCTATAAAATGCTTGCAATCAAACTCTCAAGCAATTTCAATGTCACATGCAGTATAGGTTGACCCAGAGAGGAAGACAGACAGAGAGAGAGGGGAGGTCAAAAACATCTGCTAGGTGTGATTTCCCCTGGGAGGGAAGAGATTAGTTAGGGGCGTGCCCTGGCCTACATCAGACAAAGAGAGTACAAAGGTGTACAAACAAAGAGTGAGAGTGAGACAGAGAGAGAGAGAGAGAGAGAGAGTAGTGATAATATAAAAATGTTACACATGTATCATATAATATATGAAAACATAATATATACGGTAGGCCTACATCTGTTCTCCACAATCATATAATGCCAAGCACAAATATTCAATCTTTGGTTGTTTGTATTACCGTAAGAAATTTACCGAACGCCTGCAAATAATACGCTATAAATGCAAAGGAAATTTCTTGTAGAGTGCAATTTTGAGGACGTAATGTGCTCTGAGAGAGAGCGGAGCGGTGATTAGGAGCATAAATTACCTCAAGACCGCTCGCCACACAGGGAATTCTATAAGGAAAGTACCGTATTTTAGGGTTTTTCCACTCGTGTTTTACGATCGTTGAAAGACAACCAGTGATCGTAAAAGGATGGTTCGGGTGTCATTGGAAAGCTCAATTTACGCACTTTCAGGATACATACTTGTATTACGCTCTGGGTCTTGTTTATGCATGAAAAAGAGCACGGAACAACCCCATTTAGGGTAAAAAAAAAAACCCGCTGGGCGGCACAGTGAAATATACTCCACCAGCCGCTCGTAAGGTGATAAAATGCTTGCAATCACATTTTCAAGCAATTATAAAATATAAATTGTACTTACCAACACCCACACCAGTATGTTCTTCGTCAGGAACGTCTCCAATTTGCTCAAGGGTCTGTCCAATATCAACCACAACATCCACCCCACGCAAATTATGCTAGGGGTGAAAGCCTATGATCGGGTTATTTTCGTCTTCCGAGTCATCCACACTACCAAAACTCTCACCCAGACATTCGACGGTTTCATCCAACAGCTTATTAGAAAGTTCTGAAGAGTTCAGCATGATATCTAGTTTCTGG
This sequence comes from Paralithodes platypus, assembly GCA_032716605.1. Lineage (NCBI taxonomy): Eukaryota > Metazoa > Arthropoda > Malacostraca > Decapoda > Lithodidae > Paralithodes > Paralithodes platypus. Next base: position 26,256,991 of record CM064562.1, read on the forward strand.
GTGGTGAGCCGGGCGTGGTTAGTAGGGTGGCGCGACGCACTAGGGATTGGCGGCCACCGAATCGAACACGGGCAAATCTTGACCTTCCATTATGGCTGCTTGAGGGTCACTTAGTCACGGTCACGCAGTGGGGATGTGTGGGTGGGCCCTTGTAGTACACCGCCTGACCACCAAGTTTCGCTTTCCACCAAAATTAGGGTGGGAATACGCCCACGGACTTAAGTCCGACCCCGCCATTTAGTCCAATTTTCTCGTATCGGACTTAAGTCCGACCCCGCTAAATAAGGGTTAAAATAAAAAAATCCAGATTTTGTTTTGGATTTAGGACTGGGTGCAAATTTGATCTCTTTTGTCGGCCTGGTTACGGATCTGGACCTCAGCTGCTCAGAGACGGGACAATAAGAAAGAATGATCCACACCAGCACCTAGTCTCCTATACAAACAACCCAACGAACGCAACAGAAAAGAGCAAACAAACGCTTCCAGACTCTTCTCAGGGCTTAACCCCTAACTGTCGGCGCGCAACATAAGTCGAGTATAATAAATATGGACTATCTGGCGGCGCGCGACACAGGTCGTGTGGCAATTTCAGCACGTAATGTTGCTGAGAGAGAGAGAAAAGTGGTGGCAGGAGAGTAGCGAGCGTATGACTGCTCCAGACCACCGCGGCGAACCTACTGACACGAATCCCACCTCCTCCCTCCCTCTCTCACTCGCTACATACTGAATTGTATGGAGAAAGTACCGAATTACATGCTTTTTGCACTCCTGTTGCGCGGTTGTTGCAAGAAAACTAGCGGTCATAAAAGGATCGTTGTGGTGTCATTGGAAAGCTCTGTTTATGCCCTTTCAGGGATAGAAACTAGTTTTACGCTCTGGGTCTTATTTAGGCATAAAAATGATCACGTAAACAGCCCTATTTTGGGTAAAAACACCCCGCTGGTGGCTACATATTATATAACGCCTAGGCCGCTCTTTAGGTGTTAAGGTGCTCCATTGCCCTTTGACTGTTATCTAAAGTGGAAAACTACCATAGTCTACTAAGCTATAAAAAGACAAAAACCAACACGGAGATGTCAATGATGGGGGATAATTAAACTGGCTCAACAGACAAAGTACTATCAAACATGTGAAAGCAAAAAGAGTAGCAACTGTACTTCGAGCAACTAGGCTATGCACAATCTCGACAGTACCCACCGTGTGCAACCAGCCTACGGTACCCAACTCCCGATGCAAAAGAGTTGTAACACAATATCAAGATCTATTATTATGTTCTCTCTACCAACCAACTTTACTCCCAAACTCTATCAAAAGCTGACTACCAATACGAGGTCGGGTCCTGTGACTCTCAAACCTCGGAGTGTTATTAGTAGGGGTTGCGAAAGGGGCTACCCGGGATAACTCCAGGGCTGATACAAGCCAACTATGTACGAGCGTACTGCAAAACCTTCCTCCTAAAAACACGCCAGTATTTAATCCCAATTGAGCCAGTACCACCGAATGAGTAAACCTCCCTTAAGACGGTTGAACCCGTAGAGTTCACCTCTCACTACTCATTAATAACCTTCGGTGGTCCCGTGGCTACAACTGGGATCACTAACTGAAGTTACTTTACTTTACTTTAATTATAAACTTACTTTACCTGGCTACTTGGCAATCCGTTCCAAGAGTCGAGAGTGGGGCACCCAAAACGCTGGTGTAGAGCCGCCAACGGTTCCTGCCGGGCAGCAGACACTGACGGGGTTAATATGTGTATGGGTAATGTGGGTGTGTGTTGTGTGTACTGGGAATATACAGCAACCCGACAGGAACGTCCCGGCTCTCAACAATGGCACAAACAAAACCTTACCTATCGACTCCTGGACAGGACCGCCAAGCGTCTCAAACTCCAAGGAAAAACACATGGAACACTGAAGCTTGATAAAATCGACACTGATCAAAAGGAACATTGATCAAAAGAATTAAATTAACACTATGAGAAAAAGTAAGTTACGTTAATATATAATATGAATATAATAAAACTATGATTAAAATCTAGGACTTCCACTAATATTACGTCAAGTCAAAAACAAACAAACATCAAACAAGCACAAAAATATAACGTCCCACGAGGTTAGATCACTGGGCACACCTCTCGTGTGGGCGTCTGAACTGGAAGTGAAGTAAGTGACAGTAGTGACTGGCTAAACACAAGAAGTGTCCATTGCCCGCCCTTTTCCCCCAACAGATGGCGACACTATCGAGGTAATTGTCGTCTGTATCTGTTTACAATATCAAACCAGTTCACCAAGACACAGCACAAGAATTATACATATTACTCCATATTACTTAAGAATCACAAAGACAGCTGCCTTCAAAATCATATGAAAACACCGAAACGAAGCGCTTCACAACAAACTCACTTAGACAACAAAAAGGTCCAGTGAAGGCATGAAGCGACGACGAAGCGCTTCACCACGGAACTCACTTAAATAACAAAAAAAGGTTCACAGTGAAGGCATTAAGTGATATACAGCAAGATCGGTATGAAAAGTAAAGAAAAAAGAAAACCTCACAATGAGAGACAACGAAAGCACATGGCCGCTCACGGCATTATGCTATTAATTATATAAGTAAGGGATTTCAATTACATTAGTTAACTGATCATTGTGACAATATATATACTGTATATATACAGTATATATATGGATTGGGTGGAGGATAAAACACAGGGAACAGCTATGAATCTTTATTATCTAACGTTTCGGGTTATGTTATGTACCCATCTTCAGAGAGACTGACATATTTTTAGAAAACTCACAGTATATAATTATACAAAGTCAGGAAATTCATTGTTGGCATCCTAAAATAGTGCTGCCATTTTAATGGCGATATTTTAAATCTTTTAAGTAGAACAATTATCAGATTAGCCTACCCTCTGGGACCAGGATATTCGTTACCTCTTTCTCTAATTACCTTTGTATCCCTTTCGGTACCAGCAACGGACTTTGTAACTTTAATCTGGCTACTATTAGACAATTTGACCGAGTTTAAAAAGAGCCTCCAGGAATTAACATAACAGGCTTCAAACTATCTCACTTAATCCTTTTTACTAGCACAGATCCTTCTTAAACTGCACACAATCGTTTAAATATAGCTAGAGTAAAATTAAAAAGACGTCGTCGCCGGTACAGAAGGGGTTAATCAGTTAGCGTTCTAAATAGATGATCGTGATCTCACGGCCAGCCTGTTGAGCTATGACGAGCAGGTAAACACATTTGTTAAATATGAACTCTGAACATTTTAAAAGGGAGAGAAAATATAATCTTAGCAATTACAAAAATAAGACTTGACCGACGAACTGTAAGGTCCCTTGTCATATAAACCCATTATCATTATTGTCTAACTTAAGATTTTATTTTTTCTGGACAGTATTGACTAAGACTCGATGCCATTATGGCCTTCGTCGTTTGGCGCTGTAATTTTAATACTGTTATCTCATCCAGCACCGGTGACATCCTTTTCATTATACTCTGACTATTATTAGGTTATTTTATTCAGTTTACGAAGGACGTATAACAATTATATGGCCTCGAACCATGTCAGTTAATCCTGTAGCTACCACATATCCTTTTTAATCTTTTTAAAATCGCCTTAACCCTTTGAGACCCAGGATTTATTTTTGTTATACTCTGGCTACCGCTAGACAATGTTCTGTATTGTTTAACCCTTCTTTAGCGGCCTATGCGGTTTATTTATATGTACCGCCCAGCGGGGTGTTTTTAGCCAAAATAGGGCTGTTTACGTGATCATTTTCATGCCTAAATAAGACCCAGAACGTAAAACAAGTATCTATCCCTGAAAGGGCATAAACAGAGCTTTCGAATGACACCATAACGATCCTTTTATGATGGCTAGTTTTCTTGCAATAACCGTGCAACGCGAGTGCAAAAAGCAGGTAATTAGCCACTTTCCCGATACAATTCCGTATATAGCGAGTGAGAGAGGGAGGAGGGAGCTGAGATTCGTGTCAGTAGGTTCGCCGCGGTGGTCTGGAGCAGTCATACGCTCGCTAGTCTCCTGCCACCACTTGTCTCTCTCTCTCAGCAACATTACGTGCTGAAATTGCCACTCGACCTATGTCGAGCCCCGCCACATAGTCCAGCTTTATTAAATACGACTTATGTGGTGAGCCGCTTTTTAAGGGTTAATGCAACTCTTGGTCTCACAGGTGGAAATACGATCTCAACATGGCCTCTGAATTAAGTAGGTTCTTCTTCAACTGCATAAAACCGTCTAACTTCAGCCATAATGACAGGTAAACAGACGCCCTGGTAGTGAAAGGATCAATATTGCTGAAATAAAGTTTAGAATACATCGCTGGTACTGGAAGGGTTAATGCTTTCCACTGTGGCCCATCATATCATTCCTTCATTTTATTCACTTGCTTCGTGATATTTGGACATCTTTGTTCTTAACACTCAAAGAGCGGGTAGTGGAGTATATTCACTGTGCCGCCCAGCGTTTTTTTTTTTACCATAAATGGGGTTGTTCCCGTGCTCTTTTTCATGCATAAACAAGAGCCAGAGCATAATACAAGTATGTATCCCTGAAAGGGCGTAAATTGAGCTTTCCTATGACACCCGAACCATCCTTCTACGATCACTGGTTGTCTTGCAACGATCGTGCAACCGAAGGGCAAAATCTCTAAAATACGGTCATTTTGTTACATAATTACGTGTGTAGCGAGTGAGAGAGGGTGGAGTAGTGTGGAGTACATGTCAGTGGGCCCACGACGGTCGTGGCGAGTGGTCATGAGGCAACCTACGCTCCTCCCACCGCTTGGCTCTCTCTCAGAACCAATATTGCGCCAAAATTGCACACAGACTTAAGTCGGGCCCCACCACATTGTCCAGCTTTTTAGATACGGACTTAAGTCGGGCCCCGCTAAAGAAGGGTTAATACGTTTTACATATTAGGTCAGTATCGTGTGGCGCTAGAGTTTATTAACCCATCTAGTATATTATACTAGTGACGTCTCGTATATTATATTCTGACAATGACGATTCTACTCAGTTTCAGAAGACCGTCTACCAAATTGAACGTTATATATTATATAAATTGATCCCCGTAGCTGCCACATATTTTTCCTTATCTTCTGATTATCGTCTACTTATACATGAAACCAAATACCACAAACATCATCGGTACTGGACGGGTTAATGTAACGTAATGCAGTGAAACCTTTTAGTTATGGAAAATTATGTTACGTTACCCTGACTTCATATGATGTCGTTATATTTCACAACAACATTAATCATACTAAAATACATTAGGAATATCCTATCAATATGTTGTTAGCTCTTTCTTTATATCATAGAGCATGTTTTTTACTTCATTCATGTTTATATCAGACTATTTTATTCGACTTAAAGAACGATCTGTTAGTCAGTCAGTAGTCAGTAGCCAGCACTTCTTTCCAAAAGGGGTAGGGAGGATCATCCCCTGGAAGTTGGGACTGGGAATCCCACTGACAGAATCTGTGCCTACTTCTGGATCAGCGAACCTTAAAGAACTATCTTCTTGAATAAATAGATTGATTGAACCCAATTAACTTAAATCAGATCCTTCCTAAGCTGAACAAAATGTCCTTGTAGTTCAATTCATATGAAGTGAAGCTTCGTCCTAATGAAATAGAGATACTAAATTATTGTAAATAACTGAGTCTTCATAATGCTCTGCAAATCACCAAACAACTCTACCGACTACCTCCCTTCCACCCAGCCCCCACACCCACCCGCTCCTCCTCTTTACCAGCTCACCACACGCTTAGATGTGATCAGTGTTGATATAAAATGTGCTGTATCCATCTGCTATAAAATGTAACATTTAATAGACTTAGATTTTTTATTATGATGGGCCAAGTGTCATCGTAAGTTGTATAAGATCGTCTAATGATAGCCAAAACATGTTGTCAAAATGTCTCATCATTCTAAAGCAGTTAAAGGTGGGTGTGCATGCTATTATTTTCCTCCACAATCATTACCGGCAGTGTGCACTATAGCTTTTGGTGCAATATTTTCTGCTACAATGGCTTAATTATTTATATAATGGCCAAAATAGGATATGGGTGACACTTTTCTGGATTCGGAGTTTAAGCGCTCTGATGACGTATGCCACACAACAAGCTCTTCTGACAGGTGGAAATGGAGGATAGTGACAGTAGTTCCGATTCGTTTGCCAATACTGAGGGTGATAACCGTGATTATGGCGAAGAACCTCAAGTGATGAATATTGGTGGTGTCCAGGCTTATATGTATGAACTTGTAGGACGAGATCCAGCAGCAGGAGAGGAGGGAAAAGCAGCTGCAGCTGTACTTGTACCTGAGGTGGCACCAAATCAACAGCGTCTGAATATGTAGACCACTGAATGGTAATTATAAACCTCTATTATATAATTGTGTGGTCCCACGTCATAGACTGTGATTAAAGAAGTGTTTTCCCGATTTGTATAGCTTATAGATTAGGCTATAGCCTACCGGGTATAGCTTAATATATTTATCAGTGTTTACTTTATGACAACAATTTGTTGGTGTCTGTAATATTTAGGACAATCACAGCTTTTGGTGATATTTATTTACTCTTAGAAACATTAACTGACACGAATGTAGGCCTAGCCTATTATTAATTGTCATATCCAACGTCACTATTGAGGCCTTGGGTCATATTGGTAATTATAGGGAATAGGCTCACACACTTATAGGCTCACACACCGCCCCTCACGCCTCCAGGACTTATTGTCATCATCATATACATTGCCAACAGGGTGCAAATAACAGAAAAAATCGCCGTAAAAATAGACAGGAACTTAACCGCGGCGATCGACTTATGTAAACATGATGACCGTACGCCTGGTCACTAACTACATGAGCAGTGACATAAATCATCCAACGCCAAGCAAAACACAGAGGCAACCGAGGACCATCAGCGTTAAGGACCGAAGACATCGAGGACCGAGGACAGCCATGAACATAAACGTAGATCCGACAAGAACCAAAAATATTATTAAAGAGCGTTCTGTGAGATCTAAAATAACAAATTTAAAGGTTTTCTATGCAAACGCTCGTAGCATACGCAATACATTTTCAGATTTAGAGGAGCTAGTGTTTACAGAAAATTATGATGTGATTGGCATAACAGAATCTTGGCTCAATACCGAAGATAGAGACTTTTTAGCAGAGTATTCACTTCCCGGTTATGTAATGTTTGAGAAAAGCCAAATAAATAGAAATGGAGGTGGCGTTTTACTTTATATCAAAGAAACTCTTAAACCTACCCTCTTGTCAAAACCTCAAATTGTGAACGTCGACATATCTTTTGTGCTAATAAAGAATAATGAAGGTACAAAAATAATACTTGCGTTAATATACAGACCTCCAGCTCAATCAGTGCAAACTGACCGAGAAATTTACGAACAAATTGCAGATGTAAGTAACTCACAAGATACCGTAATTTTTGGCGACTTTAATTTACCTGTGACCAAGTGGGGCGATACTCTTACTTCACACTCCGGACATGACTTGTATACGAACTTGCAATAGAGTTTGCTTTATCAATTTGTTCGAACGCCGACCCGTGGTAATAATGTTCTTGACATTGTACTTGCAACAAAAGAAGAATTAATAGAGAACTTGAATGTTGGTGATGAATTCAGTAACAGCGACCATCGTACGATAACTTTCACTTTAAAGTTTACTAGTAACGAAGCAAATAGCAGCATCGAAAAAGTCCCTAATTTCAAGAAAGCAAACTTCCATAAACTTAGAGCTATGTTTAAAGAAACTGACTGGAGCTATTTAATTAACAATAACGACATAAATACATCTTGGAAGTTATTCGAAACCACTTACCTAAAAGCAGTGCAAGACTGCATACCATCGAAAATACGGCGTCCAGGCCATAATAATAAGCCCAAATGGTGGAATAAAGATATTTCAAACTGCCTGCTTGCTAAAAATTTTGCTAATGATAGATTAAAATCCTCACAAAATGACGAAGAACGGGTGAAATTTGTAGAGCTACGACGCAAAGCCAAAAAGTTAATTAAGCAAAGTAAAAAGACCTTAGAGTTACATATTGCGAATCAAAGTAAAACAAACCCGAAAGAATTCTATAGTTATATCAGAAAGAAAAAAGTAGTTACTTCAACTGTTGGACCGTTAGTCGATGAAAATGGAGAATACACCAAAGACGAAGTACAAATGAGTAATGCCCTCAATACCTTCTTTGCATCAGTTTTTACAACAGAAGACCTCAGTGATATCCCTACACCATTGCCGTTCAGATTGATAATTCAGATGTTCTAAGCAATATCACCGTTACAGAGAGAGAAGTATTGAATTGTTTAGATAAACTCAAGGTAAATAAAACGCCTGGACCTGATACAATCTCGCCTAGAGTTCTAAAGGAAGCTAAGGATGAGCTCTCCAAACCACTGACATTACTATTCAATAAATCCTTGCAGTCTGGAACTATGCCTGATCAGTGGAAGCTAGCCAACGTAACACCGATATTAAAAAAAGGCAGCAAATCCCTACCCAGTAACTATCGTCCAATTAGCTTAACCTCAGTTGTATGTAAAATGCTAGAAACGGTCATAAGAGACAGACTAGTAAATCAATTAGAGGAAAATAACATACTTAAAGATACTCAACACGGCTTTCGTAAAAAACGTTCCTGTTTAACAAACCTCTTAGACTTCTTCCACGATATCCTCAACCTCTACGATGAGAGTAAAGCTGTAGATATTATATACCTTGATTTTCAAAAGGCCTTTGACAAAGTTCCCCACAAACGTTTACTGCTAAAACTAAAAGCGCATGGAATACAAGACGGTGTGTTGAAATGGATAGAAAATTGGCTCAGCGACAGAAAGCAAAGAGTAGTCATAAACGGTAAGGCATCTAAATGGACCAATGTAAGTAGCGGGGTAGCCCAGGGATCCGTACTGGGACCAATTCTCTTTCTAATTTACATCAACGACATAGATGAGGGTCTTTACCTGTACAATCTCAAAATTTGCTGACGATACAAAAATTGCAAATAGCGTACTCTCAAAAGAACAAGTTGACGATATGCAACACAATCTAGATAAATTGTCATGTTGGGCCCAAATTTGGCAAATGAGTTTCAATGCGGATAAATGTAAAGTACTACATATCGGATACCTAAATGAGAAAGCAAACTATTCGATGAATGGCACTCAGCTTAAGAATGTAAACAGAGAAACCGATCTGGGAGTAACAATATCGAGTTACCTAAAACCGAGTCAACAATGTTCAGAAGTTGTTAAGAAGGCAAACAAAATAATTGGCTTTATAGGCAGGTCATTTGAGCATAAATCCAAAGAAGTTATCCTAACCCTTTACAATTCCTTAGTCCGCCCTCTTCTGGAATACTGCATTCAATGCTGGTGCCCTTATTAACAAAAAGATATAAACAAGCTAGAACGAGTTCAACGTAGCGTTACCAAAATGATACCTAGCCTAAAGAACAAACCATACGAAGAGCAAGAGCGTCTTAGAGAATTAAATCTATTTCCTTTAACCGAGCGCAGATTAAGAGGTGACTTAATTCAAGTGTTCGACATCATCAAAGGCATCGACAATATGAACTGTAGTAAGTACTTCACTATCGACCAATCTAATTACACGCGGGGAAACGGTTGCAAAATTATTGGTAAATCTTTTAACACACACGAATCTAAGAATTTCTTCTTCAATCGAGTTGTCAACTTGTGGAATGGGCTTCCCCGAGACGTTATAGACTGCAGCACCGTTGATTAATTTAAACTTCGCCTAGACAAATATCTCGCATCAAACCCGAGACTGACTGCGTTTGTAAATGAATAACTTTATTTTATCCCCCCCTCAGTTACTAACCCATCTGTCCCCTACTAACTTCCTAATCCTGCCACGGACATTAGTGCCAGGGCAGTAATTCCCTTTCCAATGTTCCCTTACCCACTCTAAACCACTATTTGGACACTTGATCCTCAGTGTTTTGGAGGACAAGCAGCCTGGAAGGGTCACTAGATCTGTTGTTGCTTGATTTCCTTTGTACTCCTTTGTACTACATATCCTTCCCAATAATGTTTGCGCCACTCACTGTTTTTTTTTTTTTTTTTTAGCCTAGTTGCTAGTAGTTGAATTTCAGCCAATACATTTCTTTAGCCTAGGTTAGGCCTATATCCATTGACGCTGACTGTATAATTTGGGCTAGGCTTAAGCTAGCCCATATTATCCACTCTCCTGACTCCTGAAATTGGCAAGCACTTAAGGCCGCGTCATACAGAGGTCGACTACGACCCGACAGTAACCCGAAGGCAATGACTTGCACTTTTCACCCGAATTCACCCGAAGTCCCCGAATGAGACTCGTACCCCGACTATGACTAGAAAGCAATTCGAATGCTACCCGAGGGACTCGAATGCGTCTCGAATACGAGTCGATGTTATCCCGTATATTACTCGAAACTAACCAGAAGTTGAACGGAATTGAATCGACCATGAGTCGAAAGCTAATCGACGGTGACCCGAGTAGCCGATACCAACCCGAGTTAAAACCGAATCACACCCGAAGTAACCCGACTTAATACCGAATGAAAACCGAACCCCACCCGAAGTCAGGAACCCAACCGGAATGAAACCAGAATGTAAGTCGAACGTGACTAGAATACGTTGATTATGACACGATTATGAGGTTATGCATCACCCCACTATATAAAGAGAGGGTGTGCTCATACAAACTTCATTTGTACAGTGCACCCAACACAGCAACATGTCACAGGAAAGCAACTTCCCGGACCCATCACGACCAGAAGAGATGGATGACGAGGCATTGGAGTTGGCAATCTTAAGGCAGGAGATAGTTAATGCCAACCTCAGATATCAGATTACTGCCCAATCCATCAGGGACAAAGAACGTGAACCCCAACGTGCTCAACCTCGACGGCCACGACGACAAAGGAAACCCCAAAGCTGCAGCGTCAAGCCATGGGTGGCACAGCGAGAGACACACGGACACTACCACCAGATGCTGAAGAAACTCCAGGAAACTGACGTGGTTACCTATAAATACTTTCTGCGTATGGACGAGGAGCTGTTTAATATGATTGTCGAACATGTTACACCCAGGATCAAGAAGGACGAGACCAACTGGAAGAAGCCCCTGGAGCCCGGACTGCGAGTTGCCATGACACTACGCTTTTTGGCCACTGGCGAGGCCTATAAGAGCATGGCACTGAACTTCCGTGTAGGTGCCAACACGATATCACTGGCAGTGCGGGAGACGTGTGAGGCAATCATACAGGAATACATGGAGGAGCAAATAGTGTGCCCATCAACACCTGAAGGTTGGAAGGAGGTCGCCAAGGGCTTCAAGGATAGGTGGAACTTCAGACACACCATTGGGGCAATTGATGGGAAGCACATTGCCATACAGCCTCCAAGCAACTGCGGATCCTTGTACTACAATTACAAGCACTACCACTCCATTGTGCTCCTGGCAATAGTCGATCACCTGGGAAAATTTATGTACGTTGACGTTGGAGCGAACGGGGCAGCATCTGATGGTGGTATATTCCAGGTGACTGACATTCCAGAAGGCCCTGGAGGACGGAGCAGCAGGATTGCCACCACCCGAGCCATTCCCAGGGGAGGACCAGCCAGTGCCCTACTTTCTGGTTGGTGATGACGCATTCCCAATGAGGGAGTGGTTGCTGAAGCCACACCCACACCGAGGGCTCAATGATGACAAGAGAAACTACAACTACAGACTGTCTAGGGCCAGGAGACAGGTAGAGAATGCCTTCGATATGCTAGCCAACCGCTTCAGGTGCCTACTGACTACCATCAACGTACACCCCAGTACCATGGAGAAGGTAGTCCTGGCTTCATGCATACTCCACAATATGCTAATCGACCGACGTGAGCCCCAACCAGAAGCCGGACTTCGTCGCCCTGAAATACCCCAAAGTGACTGGGCGAGGGACCCATTGGATGTCTTGGAGCCACTTCGGCGCCAGAGAGGACCAGCCGCTGCCAAAGTGACGAGGGACTACCTGACCCAGTACTACAACCGCCCTGAACAGCGCCTTGCCTGGCAGGACGAGTAAAAAGGTACGTTTCCACTATATGCAGGTCCATAATATCCAACACCCGTTTTATAAGTGTTGCACAATGTTGCAGTGTGACTGCCGTAGGTGTCCCAATACTGTCATTGCAATGACACAAATCAAAATCCATTCGATGCCGTATTATAAAAGTGTCAAATTCTTTGATACATATATTGTATACAAACCCGAAAGTGAATCACAGCACTAAATATCCTGACCTGTTATAATGTTGTTTTACTATATATATACAGTATATATATATATATATCCTTGAAACATAAGTTCATTAAGATATAGCCCCTAATTTATTATTATTATATTTGGTCAAAGTCTCTAATTACAATGACAAAATAAATTGTTACCTTATTTTGGACTGCATGTCCACGTCACTTTATATGTTCAACTTTTATATTTTTTTCTGATTAATATTCACGAACATGTTGCTCAAGGATGTTGATTTGGTTATAGTAATAACATGTTAACTTTTAATTATGGTCAGATTTTTGCAATGTCAATATAATTTATATCATATTGGGATGTGTTAAATTTCTCAGGTTTTTTCTTATTTTTTGATGTTGATCTTGGATGTTGATTTGTTTAAAGTAATAACATGTTAACATGGTCAAAAAATGTCAATGTCAATATAATATAATATTATATCATATTGGGATGTGATATATTTCTCTGTTTTTGTTCGGATTTTTTCAATTTAATTTTCTTTTATATCTTATTGCCATGTGATCTACTCGATCATATATTTTAACTTTATATTCCCTTTAATTATTATTAAGCAAGCAAATTATCGTTAGGAACAAGTAAAACATAGAAAATACATTTTAGGAGCAAGCAAAACACAAGTCAAACATAGAAAATTAATTTCTATTATAATTAATGAGGTACAGAGGTAGAGGTATAGGTATATTAATGAGGGAGATCCAGCATGGTCTCCAAGAAGGCAGGATCCAGGGGTGATTGTTGGACGGGCGTGGCACAAGGACGTGAAGGCCCATAGGCCTTCCACTGAGTGGGTGTGTCTGGCTGCTGGTTGGCGAATGCTGCATTTTTTCCCCTATATGGTGGTAGGACGTGCTAGTGGTAGGGACATTGAGAGTTTCATAGTATTGTTGACGTTGGGGATGATGATGGGAAGGGTTTGGGCACTGGGGGTGGGAGAGGGGTCCGAAGTGTGGGAGGGGTCCTAGGCCCTGGTTGTGAGAAATCATGGCATTGGAGAATCTTAGCACGTCCAGCTGGAAGGCCTGAATCAGTGGTAAGGGAAGGTCACGCATGTTTGTCTGCAGTGTCTTGAAGTAGGGCTTCAGACTCGCCTCTGCGGGGGTGTCCACCTGGTGGCTCCTCTGCCACACACGGTAGAGGTTGTCCAGCTCCTTCTCATCTTCACGAAGCTGTGTGAGAAAAATAAATGTATTATAGAATGAATCAGACAATACTTCATAAACATTAATGCAGTGTACCTTCATTACAATAATGCGTGGCAAAATAACCTCTTCATCATTAATATTGCCTAATAAACGTTACTGCATTGATATCAATTATGTGACAAATTACCGATATATGATACATCGAAATGTATAATAGAATTATTGTATAAAACATTTTCATTTGATATATACTAAAACATTTACATAATTGCGAATGTACAATTAAATGTGTTCAATACTATAATGGGTGACAGTCAGTGAGTGGCTGAGTGAAGGCACAGAGGGTGGGGTGTTTTGTGTTGCATGTGGGTGTATGTGTTTACGAGTGGAGAGATTAAATTATGATGGCATGTTAACATTGGATACATAATAATGATATTTACCTTGTCATACAGGTTGGGTGGGGCGGCAGGCGCCAGGCTGGTGGTGGCACCGGACCCAGATGACCCGGGAGTTGCCACCACGGCTGAGCTCCCTGTCGCGGTGTCCTGTGGTAGCAGTGGTTTGGGTTGGAGTGGGAGTTGACTCTGGCCCGTCCTCCCCTTCCGGTTCGACGTCGTCAGCCATCTCCTCCTCCACAGTCGTTGTCTTGTAGAGCTGTGAAATGTATCAGGTTATTAGTTTATGACAGTGTTGAACATCAATTTATAAAGTGAATAATTATCTAGCAACACTCATATATATATATATATATATATATATATATATATAAAAAACAAAATATATATATATATATATATATATATATATATATATATATATATATAATATAATATCAATGGTTATTTAATTTGGTCACTTTTACATAGCAATAAATATTCACAATAATCTGGGGGCAGCTTATTATTTATACATAGAAAAAATTAAAATAAGTATTATACATGTTAGACAATATTAATATTCGATTTTATTCTATTTACAACATCCAACAACAATGGTGAAACATTTATGTCACTTATATTTATTAAATCTTATGTTGAACAGCACCAAGATATTTATTTATACCTTTAACATTTATTTTTGATTAGAAATAAAATTGCAATAGACTTGATAAACGTACCTTGCTCTTTCTGGTGGGCAACTTAACAAGATGGGGTTTGAGGAACGCGAAGTGGGTCTTGATCCAGGCGTCTCTCTCCGTCAGCTGGACCGCACCTGAACCAGACACGGGAATCTGGTCAAACTTCCCGTACCTGGTCCTCATCCCTTCCATCCATTTGTTGAGTGCTTCCACTGAAAAATTTAAATAATATATATTAGGAGTGTTTACGTACAAAATATAAATAGTATGGAGACAAAGATTATCACAACCGAATTTATTATCAGTCAACATGAATAAGTATGGTTCACCTGTGCAGGTAACCACACTGCACACATTGATATGAGGGAAGTACAATGCAAGACTGCACACGAAACATTATTTATTATTAACTCCAAATAATACCTACTTATTTCAATTCCGAAAACAAGATTCGCCAGCAATGTTAACGCCAAACTTTATGATAAATATGTATCCACTTTGCACGGCACAGGTAAATTATTCCAGAAACATAGATGTGTTTGGTATTTGTAAGTAATATCACTCAACATAATGGTTATTATATCATAAGAACGCACACAACCAACCTTCAATGTTGAGCTCCTTTGCCTTCGTGGCGAGTGTTTTCTCCCGCATGTTTTTGTCCTTGTGGGCCCTCATTTTCCTGTTGTACAGGAACTCCTGCTCGGAATACCACTCGGCCACTTCCACCTCCTTCTCATCCGGGAGCCTGGCGTAGGTCCTCCTCCTCCTTTTCGGCATCGGTTGTACTGGGTTGCTGGGTGTCGTGGTCTGGGTAGGCGTCTCGGTGTATGTCGTGGGTGTCTGGGTAGGTGGCTCGGTGAGTGGCGTGAGGTCATCTTGGGTGGCGTCATCATCCTCGCTTTCCTGTTCCGAAGGACTGTCACCTTCGGTTGACACGATAGGGTTGGTCTTTTTTGTGAGGGACATGGGCTTTCTTTACTATAATAGACTGTGACTCTGCTTCCTCGGTTTGGTTTTCATCATCGAAAACAGGGTTGGAGTCGATGTGCTGCCTCTCCTCTACTTCCTCCTCGCTTTCATCTTGGGATTGCTGGGTGGCAAACAGGTCCACAGACTCCATGGTAAATTTGCGGGGCCTCTTCACTGCCTTGCCTCCTTTACCATAGTTACCGGGCATGTTGGCGACAAGAGTTGGAGAGAGAGACGTGGTGGGCGAGAGAGACGTGGTGGGCGGTGGGTGCTGGTGTGGAATGGAGCGAACGCCTCCCACCCGCTAATATATAGGGCCTGTGTGTGGGTGGCAGTGTACGATAATTCGGGCCGCTCCAACTGCACACAGGAATGCTTCACGTGGTTCCGCCCATCGGCTCGCGTTCGGGTTTGATTCGACTTGGCTTCGACTAGCCTTCGACTTATATTATAGTCATTCGGATCACGATCGAGTAATCATCGAGTCTAATTAGAAATGTCGGACATGCATCGAGTCATTTTCTAGTAGTATTCGGGTATCCATCCAGTCATCATCCTGAAATTCGGGTCAGCATCGAGTAACAGTTGAATTTCGAACAAGTTTATGTAGGAATTTTCCACTGAGCATCGAGTCTAATTCGGGTTACGGTCTACATCATCGGGTCTAAGTCCACTTAGGTTCGATCAATTCTGGTATGAATCGGGTTAAATTTTTTTACTCGAAAGTGACCCGAATAGGTCGAATGCGATCAGAATATGGTAGAATGTAAGCCGAATACGACTCGAATATAAATTGAAGGTGACTCGAGGATTTTGTAACGGTTTTTTGACCCGAACGCACTCGAGGATTTCCCAAAAGTTAACGCATACACTAACTTTTGGCCGACTCACCCGAACATTCGGGTGATGACCAGAGCATGACTAGAACGACTCGAACATACCAGAATCATACCCGATGTCGCCCGATTATCGGGCCGAATACACTCGAACCGCAAAAATTTGCAAGACATCCCTTTAGGCCTAGACTAGGGCCTACCGGCCTACATGCGAATTGTCCTTAATTTCTGATCTTACTAGCCTAGGCTAATTCTATTTCTGTCACTAAGCTAGTTAGCTAGGCTATCTAAAATATCATAATTCGCTAATGCCCGGTAGCCTACCGTACTTTATGGAAAGATGTACCCAATGCTGTACAGGGAAATTTCCCCACCCCAAAAAACTATCACTCACTTCTTGGACTTGACGCTTCCTTGCAGCTGGTCTCTGCTCTGATGACACTGTAGGAACACTTGTAGAATATGTACCTGCAGGGTAAATTGTGGGTATGGCATCAGCTTTTAGGTGTAAGCATCTAGCCATACCCATACTCCACCGCACTTTATTGTCAAAGCATTCATCACGAAAATGTCCATTGCATATGAAGCTTGTTTTGGGCTTTGCCTCCCACACTCTGGTTCTTTGTATAAACTTCACCCATTTGTTACAATGGTATGGATCACTTGGAAACTTGTGTAGTGCTATGTTTGGTCCAGGGATGTTGCTACACCCGAAAACAGCACACCTATTCACCATTATTGCTATACTTGCTGATGTTTACTTCCCAAATGTTGGCCTGGGCCTACGTCACATCCTCACGTGAGTACTAGTTGCAAGGGGTCGCAATTCAATATCTATTTTTGATTTGTTCTCTAATATTGAAGATTAGTTTTGACAAAGGAGTAGTCAGGTTGATTACTGGAGATCTAAACATCTCTTTAAATACATTATAAATTAATTTTAATATCGTATGCCCCACCACCTTTAATATGAGTATGGGTCTGGAAAATGCTATTGAAAAATAGTGTAGACTGTAATCGAATTAATTAATTAATCAACAGAAAACATATAGTATAGGGCTTACATATGAATGTATAGTAGGGAATGAATAAGTGAATTTCCTGATGTGTCAAAACTTCCAACGTGTTATCCAGTACTGGTTACGCTTATATTCCTCAGGAAATGAACCCTGTGACGATCTTTATGCATTATGATACTTATATAATTCTAGTTTTCATTAGACAATAAATATAGGTCAGGAGTTATATAGACAAAGACTGGCCTAAAAAAAAAACTCTGACGTCAGAATCCCAATGCAACTTTGAATAAAATCGTCTGATGATACCCAAAACAAACTGTCAAAAAGCGTCATAATCTTCAAGGGGTTAAGCAAACTGTTGAACCCGGCCCAATATATATTTCCTAAATTGATACAAATAATTTGTTGAGGGCTAAATATGATAAATCCATCTATCCTGGTCAAATATCGTTAATCTTGAGGCACAGATTACCGCTGTGATCGTTTCTCGTTCACAATATTGATGTTGGTATAAATCAATATATTTTACATGAAAGGAAAAAGAAACCTAGTAATTGAGCATTTTTATTTCTGTAGAAATACCTCAACTAAGAAGCAATTTGCAGATATATTTCTTACCCATGTGGAAGAAGCATTAAATTGGTAGTTAGGGCATGGTAAGTGTCTTACTCAGGGATTTGGATATACCCACCGGATAGAAAGAAGTGATGAAAGGGGGAACTACCACAACTAACGATATTTATTATTGTTATTCTAATATATAATATTGGTAATAATACCAGTACTAATAAATAAGTCTAAAACAATTATCGTTATAAATGGACAAGCAACCCATACATTATTCTAAAACTAAACCTAGAACTAAAATCATAACATAATTGAAAAGTAATTGAGTGAAAGCAGTCATCACATCCCGGTTTGCTTCCACCTGATTTACATGATTGGCAACTATTCAATATAGGTTTAATATATATCTGCTAATTAAAGTCAAACTACACAAGATTCCATTCCTTCCTCAGTCCCTCTATATCCCCCAACAGCTCTAACCCCTCCTCTCCCCCACCATCCCCTACCCTCACAACCACATATCTCACAGTGAGCCATCTGGTGGTAGAAATAAGCACATTTTGTACACCTAACATTCTAGAATCTATGAATATCCTGGGTCACGGTGAGGCAGGAGAGGCGTAAGAACTTTTGCCGCCGACTGTACATGTGGTGCTGCACATGTTCATAGTGTGCATGCACGTGGTATTGCCACACACCCTGCTGGACTAGCAGTGGTGTATAGGTAGCGCCAACGAACTTGACAATAATCTTGATCCCTGACCTCTCTGTAACTCAAAAGGACCTAGAGCAAACTGGCTTTAACTATCCACACCTATTTCCTGGTGGACTCTTACCAATTGATAGAAACGTCAGCCCGATTGCTTTGATTAATTTCGAGTTATTTAGGGGTCAGGATTATTGTCAAGTTCGTTGGCGCTACCTATAGTACATGCTTGTACGTGGAGGTGCTGCAGGAATAATAATTCCTGCAGTATAGATAATGAATGCCAGAGTACGACTGGGTATGTGCTGAATCTCATAATTTATTCAACTGAAATGGACATCCTGACTTAGAATGTTGCGAAGAAGACGCTATTAAGACAAGTGTGTAATAAAAAGGCGATAACATACTTTTAATTTCCTTACTGTATAAGGGGTTTATATTTATACCTAGCACTTATAAATCATATGAATACTTAGCAAATCGAGAAAAAAAAACGCTATAAAGACAAGCGCATGATAAAAAGCCGACGATATAATTTACATTTACGTATAAGGTGTTCATACTTATATATCATACGAATACTTAAAAGATTGGACTAAGTGTTGCGAAAGACACTATAAAGACAAGCGTGTGTTGTAAATAATACATGTGTGAATACACCAGCATTACTGATTAATTGAATATTACCGTCACCAGGGTGAAGCAGTTAACATTAACTTTGCCAATGATGCGTCTCCTATTAAGGGGGGTCATCTGTTTTTTTGTATCTTTCTCTCTATTTCTCTCTTTCTCTAGCTTGTATCCATTCGGCCCCATTCAGCCAACTGTTTTAAGACGTTTATCCCCATCCAAGTGTCGATTTTTCCTGGCGAGCGATAGCGAGCCATCAAACTATAATAAAGGAGAAATAGGAAGGAGATATGCTGGAACGGCAGTAATCCTAAGGGGAGACGGACCGTGTTTTTTTTATTTTTCTTGGTCTATTAATTTATATATTCCCTTATTTATATATTCCTTATATATTCCAGCCGTCCGGCTGGCTCAGTTGACAGCGTGCCTGATTCCCATCTTGCAGGTCTCACGTTCGATCCCCGCTCAGATTGAAAAGTTTTTCTGGGATATAGCCGGCGGTTACCATCTCCCCTCGAGCAAGGGGGATGGGTAATGGTCTCTGGTAGACTAAAGAAAGCCAAGCGCTTGTGAATCCTCGAAGGAGGAGATACGGGCGCTATATAAGTAACCAGACAATTATTATTATTATTATTATTATATATTCCTTATATATTCCTTATATATTCCTTATATATTCCTTATATATTCCTTATATATTCCTTATATATTCCTTATATATTCCTTATATATTCCTTATATATTCCTTATATATTCCTTATATATTCCTTATATATTCCTTATATATTCCTTATATATTCCTTAATTTACATATTCCTTTATTTATTAGTTTTCTCGCTAGACCTCCATCACATTTAGAAAAACACCCCCTTGACCCCCCTTCAAGATAAATTTGTATATTTTTCGGTAGAAAAAGTGCTGGCCGAAGGCCGGTTCCTCTTAAAATTTCAGGCTCGCTATCGCTCGCCTGGAAATAATCAACACCTAAATGGCACGAAAGGTCTTAACATTGACAACGAAATCGGGTGAAAGGTGTTAACATCGCCAAACTAATGGGCCCAACGTCTTATAATCTCAAAACAAATGGGGCTTAACACGAGGGAGAAAGGTGACCAGAAAAACGACCCATCTCCCCTTAACCTCAACAGTCCATCAGCCTCACCTTAACGTCTTCATTATGGTGGCGGTATTGACATTGTATTTTGGCTATTATTAGAAGAGTTTATTTATATTAGGAAGGCCCTGTGAGCATATAACATGACAATACTCCCTTTGTTAAACTTTTGGTTCTCTAAAATCCTTCTTAAGTATAACAACAGCGTTACTGATAAAAAGTAAATAAAAGTCAATAAAGAGTGAGAAAAGCGTCATTGTATGATGTTGTCCATCCATTACCAATGGACTCTTAGGGTCGAGTCAATCGGCAATGGATGAACGAGTTTTCATCATCAATATTTGTTCACCAACATTGTTTTCTTCAATAATTCTGGGTTATTTTGTATAATGGGATATTAAACTGAAGATAGATTGAATTAGGGGACACTATTTTCATAATTGTTCACTTATAAGCTGCCAGATCAGAGTTACCCATAAAGATGAGGATAACAATGTTGGTGTGATACCGGCTAAAGAAAGATAATGTTAATCTATGAAAGGCAATGATATCATCAAGTTTTGTAAAGATAGCAACACATTTCAACTTATTTAATTATCAAGGCGATTGATTTAACTGTGATAAGCTTCTAGAATATAACTCTTAGGCCTGATTTCAGAACAGTGGTTTAAACTTCGGATTTTGGGGCGGGTTTAAACCTCGGATAGACTTAACCTCGGATTGATTGCCTGAGCCGCTCAGGAGTTCTTTCTGATTATCGATAAACCAAGATTGAATCATCATCTTGGGAATGAGCCTGAACAGTGGTTCAAACCACTTTTGAATTCGGACCTTAAATCCTGAAACAACATCATCAGCAGAGTAAATACTTAAGTTGTAAAGGCTTTCTTTTCAAGTAATATATATTAAGACTTTGGGCATCATATTGAAGCATGTAGTTAAGGCCATTCATCGTTTTTCAAATCGTCAATCAAACAATTGTCAATATAATCCATCATTCATTTAGTGATGAAACCCCGACTGATGATGAGCTCCCCCAGCAGCACCACACACCGTAAAGCACTGCCCAGGAGCAGCGTTAAGAAGGGCCCCTGCAGGTGGGTCACGGTTAGCGCAAGCTGGAAAAATATGGAGTGTAAATTAAAGGATTCGGATCATTAGGTAGTTAAGCAGCCTAATAGATATATTTAGTCCATGGCAATTTTAAACTGTATCAATCTTTGTTACATTATGCTTAACACTATTTTAGACGAATGACTCGTCGAAGCGTCCCCACAAAGTGCCTATAACCTGCAATGATGCACGTAACAAAGCTGATATTTGAGCCAAGAGTCTTCAAAAGGCTAGGTGTCAAAGCTTTCACTAATTACCAGACTTCAATACTCAAAAGAAAAGGGATGCAGTTGTGCCTAGATTGAAATTTTCTCCCTTTATACTAAGTCTTGTAGTGCTCTGTTCGGTAATGGTATAGACAAGACACAGGAGGCATGAACAGCAGTGTAAATAACAGAACCCAGCACGCAGCCCAGCCCTAGAAGTTTTCTTAACTAGGTATCAGCCAAGCCGTTTTATTGGCAAATTGTATCAGATTCTGGTGTGTCTTAAATGTTCTTATGTATGTATATATGTATATACTCAGGTTCATACCCCATAGCTGGGAGTGGCCAACTCGAGATGAGCCCGAACAGAAACAACATTCAAAGGTCCAATTCTTAGTGTCTGGGACCACCTTCAAGTTCCATTCTATTAGGTGAATTATACAATGCTATTATGTTATTATACTAAAGGTGAGATAGGGAAGAAAAGCAACAATGAGGGGAACCAAGGAGATGAGGAATCGAAAACACCAGCAGCCACTGCCACCATGCCACCAAGACAAGAGGACACAAGCGACTCCTCACCACGCTTCGCTCGGGTCACCTGTATCACCCAGGCACTTCCCCCGACCCTAGTAAAGAACATACCTGTGAGGACGTCACCAGACAACGATGCCCAAATCAGAGATGACCACTCAAGACATCGTGGGGAAAGAATAATGCATACATACCAATGCACCACATTCATGCCCTGAGATGCACCACCGCCGTGGCGTGGATTCCCAGAAGGGCTACCGCAGTCGACCCAGACCATCCTTCAAGCACAGCTGCCCCTCTAACCGAGAAATGCCCCACCGAGGAGAACGACGGAAGTGGTAAGACTATCTCAGCCCACCTTATCATCAGCAGAGTTGGAAATATATCAACCACACACTGGTAGGGTTGATATCAAGAGGACTTGACACTGTTTACCGAGAAATTGCCTTGAGGGAGTAAAACACTGGTGTAATTACTCGACGCATTTCTCGAAGGCATCTTGGATTTGCTCGTATCTTTGTTGGACTACACGGGTGACCACCCAACATCTTTACATTGCCTTGATACAGGATTTACTTTAGCTTGAGTATGCAGTACTGACCAAGCGCTCTAGTTTTAGTAAACCTACAAAAACAGTAAGACTGGTTGGAAGAGCGGCTTCCTTCTAAGTCAGGACTCGTATAAGACACTGGTGAGACGACTCCCTACTTAAGTCCTACGATACGAGAGCAAAAGACACTGGTGAAATGGCTTGTATTCGTATAAGACCTCAACATCCAAGTTCTTCAGAAGATCATCAAGGAAGTCTTCACTAACTCTGCCACCGTCACAAGGCAGGATCACCACCACGGACCAGGACGTCGTCGGGAGTACAACACAGCTGCATCTTCAGAGACCGTCGGATCCTGCCCAACATCTCCCCCTTGAGGCGCCTAGTGGATCCTCGATCGTGCTGTTACCTAATTACTTATGCATGTCTGATGTAACATTGTATCTATATTCATATGTTAATGTCAAATTAGAACAATCTACAGTATGTTTGTACTCTGTGTTATATTATCATCTATTGCCTTTGTACTTGTGTTCGTGTTGGTATCATTTTCCCCAGTTGAATAAGAACCTACCTAATTAGTCAATACAACCCCAGTAAAAACCTGGTATAGCCAAAGGTAAGATTACGAAATAGCCGATTGCAACACTTAAACTGTAATGATGTCTCACTCGCTTTCTGGAATATGACCTCCTGATTTCATCGTGTTGAGCAACTGAATCTACAGGCTGTTTGCCTATGTTGATGTAGAATTGGAATTTACCAAAAAAATATACATGTATAACTTTCGAAGATTATAACCTATAGGATACAAATCTTTATTGGATGAGTATACACTCACCACAAACAAAATTGTCGCACCTGTAGAAATAATCATCGCACCTGTAGAAATTGTAGTAGGCCTATGTCAAATATTACTAGATTTGATAAAGCAAAAAAATTGCTTTTGTATGTAATTATTAGGTTTTTATATATGTTTTTTTATAATATGACAGGTCTGTGTCTGGTAAATATGTTTGGAACAGTGTCCGAAAAAAGGAATCTGAAGGTAAATGCGGGGAAGAGTAAGGTTATGGTCTTCGTAAAGGGTGAAGCCACAAAGTGTGAGGTGAAGTTGAACGGTCAGGCTATGGAGATTGTCAGTTCATTTAAGTACCTGGGCAGTGTGCTGAGTAAGGATGGGAGTATTGAAGAAGTGCGGGAGAGGGTGCAACAGGGGAAGAGGGGTTGTAGGAATGCTGCAAACAGTAACAAGATATAGGGTGGTCAGCATGGAAGTGAAGAAGTCCTTGCATGACAGAGTGCTAATCCCGACACTGACTTATGGAAGCGAAGCATGGATATTGGTGGAGAGACTCAGACCAAGAGTGAGAGGGGTGGAAATGAGTTACTTGAGAAGTGTGTGTGGAGTCACATGGAGGGATAGACAGACGAATGAGGAAGTAAGAGGGAGGTGTGGTGTGGAGGTAGATATGCTGGAAAGTGTGAAAAGGAACACCTTGAGATAGTTCGGCCATTATGGAACATATGGGAAGCGAGAGAATGACTAAGAGGGTGTACGAGAGCGAGGTGGAAGGACAGAGAGGGAGAAGTAAACCGAGAGAGAGGTGGAAGGATGGAGTGAAGAAGTATATGGATGAAACGATTGGGAGGAGGGGCGTCGACCTACTAGGGACAGAGGTACATGGGGGCGTTTCATTCGTGGCCACCCCTTCGGGGATCACGGCGTCAGGCAATGGATAGACAGATAGAGGTCTGTGTCAGTCCAGAACTTGCCAATTTTCTCAACTTTTAAATGCATCAACACTTAAAATAGGGAGTTTTCCCAGTTTCCTTTTCATCTGATTCTACAATTAAGTTTTCAATGGGATTCAAATCTGGGCTATGTCCTGGCCACTCAAACATCTGGATGTTATGCTCACGCAACCATTCTTTCATTTGTCTTGCCCTGTGGCACAGGGGCACCATCTTGCAGGAAATAAGCACTATCATATGTCTCATAAAAGGGAAGCATATGGTCATTTAATACATGCACATACAAGGCACCATTCATGTTCACAATGTTATCCAGACAATACAAACCACCATTTCCCTTTTCTTCACTGAAACAACCCCACACCATCACACCTGCTGGAAACTTCAAAGTTTTTACAGTGTACTTTCGATCGAATTGATCGGCACCCATAGGACGCCATACTTTTACCCGTCCATTAGACACCGTTTTGAAAGTACTTTCATCACTAAACACCAATCTACGCCAATATTCGTACTTTCATATAAGCACCACTCTACACCAATCTTCGTACTTTCATCACTAAACACCACTCTACGCCAATCTTCTGATATCCAGTGTTCGTACTTCTTGCAAATATGTAGCCGTTGTTTTCATATTCTCTTGGTCAAAAGAGATTTGTGAGCAGCACGACGACATAGCAACTTGAGTTTTTTTTTAAATCGATGTTTAATGGTTCCTACTGCAACATTTTCCAGCATATCGTCATGCATCCCCTTCAATTCCTTGGCAGTAATGAATGTGTCTTTCTTCACTTCCCGTTCTAGCAACTTGTCTGTTCTTGTACTTGTCATTCTTTTTCTCGTAGACCTTTTCTTTCTCTCCGGAGTAGCACCTGTTCCTATGACATTGGCAGCCTCCTTCACTTGTCGAACGGCTTCCTCAGATCTTCATATTTCCCTTCCAACTTCACGATTGCTAAGCCCTTCACTTATGAACGCCATCGCAACAGCTTTTTCTTCCATTTTAAGCTTGTAGGGCCCATTATGTAGTGTGGTCAGAAATGGCAACAGAATTATATGGGAAGTTGCAGTGACCAGTTAGGCAAAGGAGCGCAGGACAAGAAACCTACCTCCCACTCAGCCTACCCGGCCGTTACTGATGATTCATATATAAAACAAAATATATATATAATTATGATATTGCTTCTCGATGATGCGCTGAGTTGCCAGATGTGATTATTCACAATTATAAATAATCTATGATACCAAATTGAACAGAAACGTCAGCTTTGTTTCGGTCTATGGTTGCACAGTGATGTTTATTGTGCGACGATTATTTTTGCGGTGAGTGTATCATAAAAACTTAACAACATTAGATCAGTAACTTCTCACTCTGATCCTGTGACATCTGCCGCTAAATGCTCCCTTGTGACACTGGCTTAAACTTCAAAGATGGCAGGCCTTGGGGAGACCTCGGCAGCGACCACCCATTGTCTTACATTTGGAAACCCATTAACGCCATCAGACAGTACACTAGGACCATACGGCTGGGAGAGTGTAGATAGTAGGGAATGGGTGTTTTAGATAGAGGAAGCTGTTGAATGGCTTTGGTATGTGTGTTAATAGTCTGGATACGTCGTTGAGGTGTACCCTGACTGGGTGCGAATATGATATACATGCTAGGATGTACTACCACACCCACTAACTGTCCGCCACGGCTGGGATCAAACCCAGGTCAAGCAGATTCACACGTGAGCGTGTTCTCCACTTGACCGCCGCGGCTCTAATTATGTGACTGTCTTCTTGAATTTTACACATTATAATTATCAGTAAGCTTTGCAAGCTCTCTCCAGACTTCCCCTGTGTATTATAGTGCATTGTCGGTGTGGAGGGCTTGGAGAAGATCGTAGATTGCAGCAAATAATTCGTTGAGAAGCTTGGTAAATATAGCTGCAGAATCCTCCAAGATTGGGGATGATGTAAGGAATCCAGAGTATGTGTACGGATGGAATGATGTATCTTATATTGTTCCCTGGAAACAAAGGCCTCATCATGTTCATTGATAGTTAAAATGGACGGTTGGATATCAGTTGTCCATACGAATCCACTGTCCTTGTAGTCTTCTTGCCTTTTGCCCAGGTAGGCATTCGACCAGCACCTCTTTATTTATCGGGTCTGTGGCGATAAAGAGTATACACAGAAGAATGAAGAAATATATTGCCTGAATATAGTGGAGAATATACATAGAAAAAGCCTGCTGCTGCACTCAATGCATAATCTGGGTCCCAGTGATTATAACTAAAGCTTATCTGGTTTGCAGACTAAAATTGGGATGTAGCGGAAAAATTACGATCACTGTAAATAAAGTCTGGACAGCTTGGAGGCTTGATAGAGTATGGGTTGCGGGCGTTTACAATACCAGACAATGGATAGGTTAGATGCGCACCTGAGATTGCGCAATTATTGTCACTTGTTATAACCAAATACACATTCATGCATTCACATATACATTTATCATTACCAGTAAATTATTGTGGTCAATATAGGCTACTGTATGAATGTAATCTATAAACTGTGTGTTAAGGAAAACAAAATATTATAAATTCAAGGTCAATGTAAACCAAAGAAAACAGAAGGTATTTAACTTGTACCTGAAGATTACTGTCAGTCATGACACACTGCCATCACATAAGTAAAAATACCCTTTAACTTAACCCTTACTGTACCTTACTGCGACGGTATACAGCCCTCAGTAATATAGTCACTCGTCAGTACTGTACCAGCGATGGAAGGGTGCCGTCAGTACTATGCGGTCCTTTTAACTGCAGTGCCGTCAGTACTATGCGGTCCTTTTAACTGCATGTATCGAGCGGTACCAGGTACTGTGACTTATACACACTGCTCTGAGACCTTGGCAACACTTCTCAGCCTTTATCAAAGTCTGTAGGAGCTAGCTAGGACAGTATTCCTCCAACTTTCGGGGTGAGAGGGTATTCTCTCTTTACTCTGAAGCCATTTTTGCCACAATGCCTGGTACTGGAGGGTACATTTATAGTAAATCCCTCTGGTACAGTAAAGGTTATATAATGCCTTTAAATATTAAGCATAATTGCTAATTATTAGCGATTATTACTGATGTCTGTAGTAACACTACAGGTGAAGTAAGAGGTATCTTCACCAGGATTCGAACCCACTCACTCCAGGTATATTTGGGAGAGTCGGACACCGTAACCACTCGACCACTCGCTCATACCCAACCTGTCGTACTTAATCGTACATAATTGAAACTACAGGTGAACCCTACAAGCTAAAGAGCTCGTTCTGGTGTCATTTGAAAGATCTGTTTTTCTTCTCTCTCATTTTTTTTTTTTTTTTTTTATATATATGCTGCAAGCATTTCATTTCATTCAGGTCACTTGCATAACGCAATTACTACGGCGCCCGTCACCTGACATAAACCGAAATTCGCCTATTATGTAGCATGGGAGTAAGGCAAGTTGTTGCAGGCTGCACGGGAGGGCTTCATTTGGAGCCCACGAAGTTTGGGTGTGCAAGACCAAGCTCTCTCGCACCATTGCAGCATTACACATAACCAAAACAGCTCAAAACCGCAAATGTTTAGCGATTTTGGCTGACATATGCAAGATCGTTGCAAGACAATCAGACGTCGCACAGAGATCATTCAGGTGTCATTGGAATGCTCTATTACTGTACTTTCATGGATATATCATTGTATTACGCTCTGGCTCTTGCATGAAGATGTGCAGGTAATGAAGGTCAATTTAGGCCAATATGCCCGCTCGTTAGGGGTTAAGTAATCTGGAGTGCCTGAATGAGCCCTATTATACCAGGAATATGGCTGCACTGAAAGGGTTAATCCAAACCAAAGTATATATATATTCAAATGTATAACCTAAATTTAGAGTTGGCCGGAAGCTATTTTGTTCCGCCATAAAGAAACGACGCCTAACGCAGCTTGATGGGACTGTGGGAGGCTGCCTGCAACTTAATAACGGGTACCTCCCTGTCATTGCCTAATGCGTCAACAGGGAGATTTTGGTTAACTGCTCACCGAAAAGGGTTACGCATTGACTTACTACCTGTTCCAAGAGGTACAACCTAACAAAAGGGCAGCTAGTGACACCTGTATCTGTCTTAACCCTTTCACGCTCATATGACGCAGAGGTTGCCAGATTAGCAATAAGAAATACAGTTTTCTCACTCTTATAATTACCTCTCCAAAATTAGTTTTCTGCCCACAGCTAACTCAAAGACAACTGCAGAGGTTGAAGTAACTAAACTAAAGGTTTCTAAATACCCATGATGGTAACAAAGGCTTTAAAGTATCCCTAATAGGCTCAAAATCGCGTCATATCTCGGAGAGGGTTAAGATACGCCACCCAACTTATTCCATCCTTGCCCTTCTCTAGGCCAGTGATTCTTCCCAATTTCCATATTAGCCAAGGACCCTCGTCATGTATTATAATGACATCCCCTTGCTTCAGCCATGATTCAGCTTTAGGCCTCAAGTGACACTGATGTGTCTCTCTCAATGCCAAAAGGTAGTCTGACTGCCAACGTTTCCAGATATCTTTAGACAATTTATTCATATAGTGGTATCTAGCAGTCATAACATTATCCCCGTGGAACGACGGATCTGTCAATTCCTCATCGGTTATCGCTTTTTTCGGGAATGTTTTGAGTCATCTACCCCTCAGCATGTGAGAGGGTGTTATTGCATTCATATCATCTAGGTCACCTGAGACATAACCTAAAGGTCGGTCAAAAACACAGTATTCAATTTCACACAGAATAGTTTGCAGTTCATCTAAAGTTATCGAGGCTCTACCGATATTTGTGTTTAATTGGGCTTTCACTATCCCTATCGCTTTTTTCTATATGGCACTAGAGTCTAGACCAAAGAGCTCTGATGGGGATAAAACGCCATTCACAATGGTGTTCTAGCAAAATGTTCTGAACCGCCGGATCTTTACATATTTTAGCAAGCTGTTTGGCTTTATTAACCTGTTCAGTACCAGCGATGGCAGAGAGCCGTCAGTAAATAAATCACTCCCCAGTCCCTGCGACGGCAGAGAGCCGTCAGTAGTATACGATCCTTGTAACTGCCAGTATCAGGCAGTGCCTGGTACCACGACTGTTTGAGCACTGCTTTAGAGTTGGCAACACTTCTCAGCTTATAAACAAGCCTCTACAGGCTGGGAGAGGCAGTATTCCTCCATCTTTTGAGGTGGGAGGTTGTTATATCTTGCCATTTTTGTCACATTGCTTGGGACTGGGGGGGACTTTTATGGTAGTACCCTATGGTACAATAGGGGTTAACAAATGTCATAGCATCGCCATTAATTATTTGGGGTAAACCCTGCCTACTCACGAACCGACAGAATGCGTGCATAAAGCTTTCACAAAACACATTAGTCACTAATCCACGTGAATTGTCCTTGTGATGGCGCAGGCAAATAATACAATATAAACGTTAATGGTGGGATTATCTTTTACTAATAATGCACCATAATAATCTATACCACTCATCGAGAAGGGATCTTTAGGCTGTACTCAAATAATAGGCAAAGGAGGTGCATTCCTTGGTGAGTAGAACTCATTTCTCATTTAAAGGGATTATGACACACTAATAAAATTTCATTTAGAAAATACCTGGATTAACCCTCTGATGCCCACGAATAAGTAATGGGTGAAGTGTAGTGGAGTGGTCTTGCTACTGGACTGGTAACCTAAAGGCCCCAGGTTCAAATCCTGATGTGTCAATGGGAAGATATTATTAGGATGGAATTTATGCTATACTTAGTTTCAATGCATTAATTATAAAGCCTACCGACACGCCATTAAAAATACCCTCGCTATATTCAATATATTAGCGTTCTATGAATAGGACTACAATAAATTACGATTGTGTGAATATTCCTATTTTCAAAATTTGCTATGGCGGCGGTGCCTAGTGATTAAACATGTCAATAGGTGGTGTTTGAGTGAGAGAGGGTTCGAGACTGTGAGATAGGACAGCAGGACTGGCGATGCAGCTTTGAAGAGTTGGAGCTTGCACCAGGCCACAAGGAGACAACCGGGTGTCGTAGATCTACAAAGGTGGGACCACGAGTGAGCCGGGTGCAACACTCAAACTGTCTCGTTGTCTCCCTCACAGTCTGGAGTAAGACCTCCTGGTTTCACCGTGTTGAGTGGTTGAATCTACAGACTTCAAACCTATTTACGGTAGTAGGAGCTGAAATATATAATATAAGTAGGCTAGAAATTGAAATATGGAAAACATATATAACTTTCCAATATTCTTGCCTCTTGGCCATGTCACAAAGACAAACATGCATATATTGCTCTTCTTTAACCCTCAATAATCTTCTCCACATGCAATGTATTACACATCAAAAGAAAGAAGAAAGCTCATACTATAACATAACCAACAAATCAAAATATATCAAATTATCACAGTGCAAATGGATCGATAATAGATTATTCAAATAATTTAATTTTTCTAAGTTTAACTCAATGACTACGGTCTACTTTATACAAAATATGGACATCACTGCAGCAATTGTCAAATGACTAGTGCCAATAATCTGCGTAGTACAATGCCTGGGAGGCAGGCAAGAGAGTCTAAACAGCGTGAGTCTATCCTATCCATCACCAGCCGTGTCTGGGCAAACACTAGCATAAACAGGAGACATCTCCAGCTTCCCTATAGACTTAGGAATAGCGAAAACCGGCGTTTTATTTTTTATTTTTACCGATTTAGCCTCACCTTTGCAATATGGTTGCACGGCAACCAGTGGTCGTACAGCCATACTTCAGGTGTCATTGGAAAGGTCTATTCCTCTACTTTCAGTGATATATCATTGAAATACGTTCAACTCTTTTTTTATACATGAAGATGTGCAGGGAATGACGGTCACTTTTAGTCCAAATCCCCTGTATGGTACAGTGCAGACCAAGCAATTGTCATATGACAATTTCTGCAATGATTGTGTTAACTTGTGACATTTTCTTTAGGAAATAAGAAGTATTTTTATGATCTGTCCACCAGTGAAATAAGAATTTGTTTATCATCAATAGTATATATATTATATGAATAAAATAGAAAACACTTTTACATGCGATTTTAAATAATTATGGCACTGTGAGCGAAAAAAAAATCTCCCACAATAATTGCGTCTACTATAATGTATTATACATAAACAAAAAAGGAAATGCCAATCTAAAATAATACCATAGGAAAACCCACAAAACATCAAATGATCATAGTTAAAATTGGTTACGAATATTTTTTTTTGGACATTTCTCTGACTTTGTCCAAATTTAATTTGTCATATTTCCTATGTTTCAGTGATGACTGTAGGTTTTCGTATATGAAACAAGAAGTATTTTTACGCTCATTCCATCAGTAAAATTAAAATGTGTTTATCATCAATACTTTTTATATTTTATATATGAATGGTATTAAGCATATATAATGTTCAGTTTATTTTGTTATTGTGAGGTTTATAGGTATGAAATACAGTTTTACGTATAGCTCATTGCACAACAAAGGAAATATGATAATAAACTTCCTAGGCCTTATAGTTTTTTTCTATGAATATTTGTATAT
Organism: Paralithodes platypus; assembly: GCA_032716605.1. Taxonomy (NCBI): domain Eukaryota; kingdom Metazoa; phylum Arthropoda; class Malacostraca; order Decapoda; family Lithodidae; genus Paralithodes; species Paralithodes platypus. The sequence goes on from CM064562.1 coordinate 26,289,221, forward strand.
ATTCGCATTTTCACTCACAAAATACCCACATTGTTCCCTGATTAAATAGCATTGCATGAATATTCCCATATTCAAAATATGTTACAGGGGGGCAATGCCTAGTGAGTTAATTGCTCAATAGGTGGCGTTCTGAGAGTGAGGGTCCGAGTGTGGGGGCTGAGACCGTGAAGCGCAGAGGCGAAGCTGCTTCAGAAGATGGAGTTGCTTCGAGCCGGGGTGCTTCGCATGTCTCACTCCCTAGACTGGAACAAGACCTCACGGGCCTCACTGTGTTCAGCGGTGTAGTGTAAAGGCTCTCATCCTATGCCCAAGAGGGAGTAGTTGGAATATAGAAAAAAAATAAAAAAATAAAAATCAAATCAATATTCAAAGTGCTTTTATAATGCACTAATATTTAGATACACTACATATAGTTGTGGAAAAGAATTACTCGTATAATATACAACACTTAGTATAATGTATTTCACATACACTTCCCTGCCACAGCGAGTTGTCTAAACGCACGGATTGTCCATATTTAAATGGCGACACAGCGTATTTCCTTGTCTCACTGCTCTGAGCACTCCAGTCGTATTGATTTTCCCGCAGTACGATAAAACATCACACAGTATTCCCTATGTTCTTCACATCAAAATTTTTACACGGATCGTGTCATATTTTGTCTTTTTACCAAATTTCTGAAAGCTTTTGACTGCCATTCACGTGGCTGTCCACTTTGGGCAAAACCTCCAAATCACTCTAATCACATGAGTGAGTGTCAAGGGGTAACTGAGTTTTTTCACTTTGATTTTAAGAGGTCATGTTATGTTATTGAAAGGGTTAACCCCCTGAGTGCCACGTCCGTTTATATACGGACCTACTGTAGGTGTTGTCACATCCAGTGCCTTGTCTGTATATATACGAACTTACCGAAAAACAAATCGATAACACCGAAACTAGGTTACCCACGCCTTCCATATCAACACGTACCACAAGTACCCTACCCTTCGAACTTCTTGCCTCCAAACCCCCCAGTTCCTTCCCACCTCCCAAACACCATGTAAATTACATGTATATATACTGTATATGTGTATTAGAATATAAGAATATATATATATAAAAGAATATTTACCAGTGATTTTATATGATAAGACTTTGTGACAATCATTAGTATGTGTGTAAAGGATAAAAGACAAGCCCAATGAATTTCAGTGATACATAATTGAATATAATGTGACATCAAAAGTTGTGTAATTTGTGGACCCGTAAATCGTCTCCTGAGTGTGTTTAAATCCCCATAACAATTGTGCATCGAAAAAAGCAATTCATACTCAATTTTGATATCCTCCAAATACACTCAAAGTGTGTTTGCAAAGACAAAAATTAATTCATTTTTTGTTTACAAAATGCATATATATATTATTTTGTGTAACCATGGTGTTTCTCGTGCGCCTACCTACGTCTCAAAAATATGTGTGCGTACTAAATGTAGTCCCTACTCAACAAAACACTACTTGAAATGCCTGCATTCGTAGAAACCAAACGGTGTGAGCACTTGGAAGTCAGTCGGAATAACCAACAATGTGATAACGCCTACGGTATTTACATCGACACTTTCAACTCCCTAAATACTATATTGTCTACATATTTTCGGCCGAAAATGGACTAGGTGAGTGCTATTGTTACCACTTTCCTTCCATGTTCATCCAACATGATAGATTTAGCCAATAAAAAAAATAAAAATAAAAAAAATCGACTGGCACTGGGGGTGACACAAGGTCAATAAAATACCGGCATTCTGCGGGTTAACTCAAAATATCAAACCCAATGATAACCAATTATGAAAAGGTAAATTAAAATGACCCTGCATTCAAACTATTAATTCTTGCTATCTCACCACGTTAGTACTCTTGCTGTCCATTCCTACATCCTGGTCTCCCTCAAAAGTCTTCTGGCTATTCTCCTCCTGAGATCTCACCACGACAATGTCCAGCGAGTTCTTGATCCACTTGCGTATCAGTCCAGCGTAGAGGCACCGCTTGATCACCAGGTCGGGTGTTATCTTATATGGTGAACCCTGATTTGAAGACGGATTATTAATGATGTTGGTAATTTCCAAAAAGACTGTTGTGGTGTTTGTACTCACATTTGTTTCCCAAAATATTAACTACTAAAGGAATTATACATAACTAGCATAGCTGAAGAGAATTTCACTAATGTTCTTTATTGCCACGCTCCCAAATGTTCTCATGTGCTATCTTTTTCTAAAGTTTAATATAGTTTGTCTTGTTTAAAGTTTCATTTTTCAAGTTTTCAAGTTTCATCCTTTTACCATGCATCCTCCTTTCACACATCATGTCAAACTTAGTGACCACATGTTTACGTCTTCCATTCCCTCCAATTACAGCCTAACTCTTATGCCCATTTAACTAGCCCTACATTATCTGATCACACCATCCATGAATATTTTCAACAGCCAAGGTGACACGATACATCCCTGTCTCACTCCAACATTGACCTCAAAACTACTACTTACCTAGACACATTCATATTTGTCAATGGCATCTTAGAATACTATTTCAATACCATAAGCACCTTCCCTCCCACACCATATACTGCCAACACCTCCCAACAATACCATAAGCACCTTCCCTCCCACACCATATACTGCCAACACCTCCCAACAATACCATAAGCACCTTCCCTCCCACACCATATACTGCCAACACCTCCCAACAATACCATAAGCACCTTCCCTCCCACACCATATACTGCCACACCTCCCAACAATACCATAAACACCTTCCCTCCCACACCATATACTGCCAACACCTCCCAACAATACCATAAGCACCTTCCCTCCCACACCATATACTGCCAACACCTCCCAACAATACCATAAGCACCTTCCCTCCCACACCATATACTGCCAACACCTCCCAACAATACCATAAGCACCTTCCCTCCCACACCATATACTGCCAACACCTCCCAACAATACCATAAGCACCTTCCCTCCCACACCATATACTGCCAACACCTCCCAACAATACCATAAGCACCTTCCCTCCCACACCATATACTGCCAACACCTCCCAACAATACCATAAGCACCTTCCCTCCCACACCATATACTGCCAACACCTCCCAACAATACCATAAGCACCTTCCCTCCCACACCATATACTGCCAACACCTCCCAACAATACCATAAGCACCTTCCCTCCCACACCATATACTGCCAACACCTCCCAACAATACCATAAGCACCTTCCCTCCCACACCATATACTGCCAACACCTCCCAACAATACCATAAGCACCTTCCCTCCCACACCATATACTGCCAACACCTCCCAACAATACCATAAGCACCTTCCCTCCCACACCATATACTGCCAACACCTCCCAACAATACCATAAGCACCTTCCCTCCCACACCATATACTGCCAACACCTCCCAACAATACCATAAGCACCTTCCCTCCCACACCATATACTGCCAACACCTCCCAACAATACCATAAGCACCTTCCCTCCCACACCATATACTGCCAACACCTCCCAACAATACCATAAGCACCTTCCCTCCCACACCATATACTGCCAACACCTCCAACAATACCATAAGCACCTTCCCTCCCACACCATATACTGCCAACACCTCCCAACAATACCATAAGCACCTTCCCTCCCACACCATATACTGCCAACACCTCCCAACAATACCATAAGCACCTTCCCTCCCACACCATATACTGCCAACACCTCCCAACAATACCATAAGCACCTTCCCTCCCACACCATATACTGCCAACACCTCCCAACAATACCATAAGCACCTTCCCTCCCACACCATATACTGCCAACACCTCCCAACAATACCATAAGCACCTTCCCTCCCACACCATATACTGCCAACACCTCCCAACAATACCATAAGCACCTTCCCTCCCACACCATATACTGCCAACACCTCCCAACAATACCATAAGCACCTTCCCTCCCACACCATATACTGCCAACACCTCCCAACAATACCATAAGCACCTTCCCTCCCACACCATATACTGCCAACACCTCCCAACAATACCATAAGCACCTTCCCTCCCACACCATATACTGCCAACACCTCCCAACAATACCATAAGCACCTTCCCTCCCACACCATATACTGCCAACACCTCCCAACAATACCATAAGCACCTTCCCTCCCACACCATATACTGCCAACACCTCCCAACAATACCATAAGCACCTTCCCTCCCACACCATATACTGCCAACACCTCCCAACAATACCATAAGCACCTTCCCTCCCACACCATATACTGCCAACACCTCCCAACAATACCATAAGCACCTTCCCTCCCACACCATATACTGCCAACACCTCCCAACAATACCATAAGCATCTTCCCTCCCACACCATATACTGCCAACACCTCCCAACAATACCATAAGCACCTTCCCTCCCACACCATATACTGCCAACCCTCCCAACAATACCATAAGCATCTTCCCTCCCACACCATATACTGCCAACACCTCCCAACAATACCATAAGCACCTTCCCTCCCACACCATATACTGCCAACACCTCCCAACAACCCTCACATTTTACTTTATGGTAAACTTCTTCCACATCCACAAATGCAAAATAAAGTTGTTTATTTAATTAAGCTCGATATTTCTATACCGTCTCTTTGAAGCTATCTGATCAATACAACTGCTGTCCTTTCCGAAGCGTCCCTGCACTCCGCCTTTGTTATCATCGATTACCTTTTGCAATCTGCCTGTTATTACTCTTGCATAAATATTTCCAGGTATGTTAAAAGGCTAATTCCCTTATAACTATTACATTCGTTGTTACTACTGTACATTTCCCATTGATAGGTGCACGATCTTTGCTTCCATCCTTACTCAATCCCCCACTGGAGACTTACACAGTGCCGGTGCAAAGGTGCACTCACCCTCACACTCCATTCTCGGGGATCTCTCTGTGCAAGTTCCCAGGCTGCGGCTTGGTCCATCCCAAGTAGTTTCAAACATGAATGGTCGCCTTTCCTCAACCGTGAGTCACCTGGACTTCCCCAAGGTCTCCCCCACTCAGGGTTGTCACCCACCAAAAGCATCGCATGATCAGAGTTGACTTCATGGAGGCCACATTCCAATATATACCATTTTGGTGCTAATGGACTAAGCACCCAATATGTTTCGAACTAGTTTCAAGGAGTAAGCACTGATTTCGTATGAGATTATACCAATGGTACCGAATGATTCTGCGTAGACACTTGGTACCAAATGAGTTGACGAATCTCTCTAAGTCACCGTTGAGTGTCCATGTCTCTCAACCAAATCAGGAGAACCAGTGAATTAAAGATACATTAACCCTTTCCTAGCCGGGAGTTACGTAGCTGAGAATGCACTCTGGCGGGAATTTTCCCGCTATTTCCGTTCACTATTCATCACTCTAGTGCTATCTGTACCCTTGACTAAATTAAAACAAAATCTAATGAAAAGATTGGGTTGAATTCTCCCAGTACAAGTCTCTAATCATTCATTCTGAGCCGTGCGGCCTTGGGGATATTTGATTGAAAGTTTTTTTGTTCTTGTTCCACTCGAGGTCAATCACCAAGTGTATTATTGCCTTGTTTCTCACTTCCTCTTTCATATTTTACCTCACAATAATTTGATGAAATAATCCGTTATCATATCAAGTTTTGTGCTTAGAAGACAGTATGAGTGTTTTGTCCTGTAGCAGGGCATGAACCTCATATTTGTACCTGGTATATAGCTCTCACAAAATAAATATAGATGTAGCCTGTTTGCATTGTATTTCATCTTCTAAAAAACCTCTTTCTATATTTTTTTCTATGTGAGTGACGGAGACAAAAGGAAGAATTACCTGTAGCGAGTGCCTCCCTCAGAGTTAAAAGAGTGACAGGGCCAAAATCGAGCTACGTTCGAGCCAAAATGCCTGGACACACAGAGTTTGAAGCAATTTAAATCATAGAAAGAGGGAAATACTGATTCTGGGAGAATTCCAGAGCTCAGCTGCTTAGTAGAAGAAAGATTGAGAATATTGTTTCACTCCTGGGTTGGAGAGTTGCAGAGAGTAGGGGTGGGATTGTGTTGCAAGACAGGTCCTACGTGCTCTACGAATAGGCGGTGATATACACTGAAAGAGCTCTGAGGGAAACTGATTATTGTAATAGCGGTGGAATATTGAGAGAGATGCAGCATTGCGGCGAAGAGAGAGAGACTGCAAAGAGTTGGTGAGTGGACGTGAGTTAATGAGGTGGAAGGCTTTCTTTTCTACTTTGTCTAGAAATGCTGTTTGAGAGGATCCTCCCCACACGTGTGAACAATACTCAATGCATGGATGCACTGTGCCTCTGTAGGCTACAGAGAAAAAAGCTGCGCAGGGGTAAAGAACCCCCGGAGGCAGTTGAGGACACCCAGCTTCTGGGAAGTTGCTTTAGCAAGAGTAGTAATGTGATCTTTCCAAGAGAGATCTGAGGAAAAAGAGACGCCGAGAATATTAAGAGAATACGAAGGGTTAATTTGTACGTTGTTGAAGAGTAGGTCGTAGTTTTCTGGAAGGGGCGACGAGTAGACAGATGGAGGAATTGAGTTTTGGAAGCATTGAAAGTAACAAGGTTTGAGAAGTTGAGAAGGTCGTTAATGACATTCCACAACCGCAGCTATGGAACGGCCGGAAAGGAAATTAGAGACAAAGGTACAGATGGAGGAATAGAAACCGAAAGAGGATAGTTTGAAAATGATCGATTTGTGCTAAACTCTATCGAAGGCCTTCGATATGTCTAGCGCAACAGAAAAAGTCTCACCGAAGTCCCGAATGGAGGATGACCAAGAGTTAGTAAGATTAGAAAGAAGATCACCACTAGAGCGGCCTTTAAGGAAGTCATACTGGCGGTCTGAGAGTAGGTTATGGGAAGTTAAATGAATAAGAGCTTTTGAGGCAAGGAGAGTTTTAAAACCTTTAGAGATGCAAGAAATGAGAGCAATTGGACGATAGCTGGAGGATTAAGAGCAGTCACCCTTCTTTGGGACAGGTTGAATGAGAGTGAACTTCCAGCAAGAAGGGAAGACGCTAGAGGAGAGACAGAGACGGAAGAGTTTGCCTAGGCAGGGAGTCGGCACGGAAGCACAGTTCTTGAGTATAATAGGAGGAACACCGTCCGATCTGTACGCCTTCTTAGTATTAAGCCCAGAGAGGGTGGAAAGTACATCTTCGGAAGAGATTGTGATGTAAGGCATAAGTAGGAGAGAGCGGGGGGGAGAGGGAGGAATAGCACCGGAATCATCCAAAGTGGAATTTTTAGCGAAAGTGTTCATCTGATTGTTCCCTGATTAAATAGCACTGTATGAGTATTCCCATATTCAAAATATGCTATAGGGGTGCAATGCCTGGTGAGTTATCTGCTCAACAGGTGGCATTGTGTGCGTGTGTAAGAGTGAGAGTCTGAGTGTAGGGGATGAGACAGTGAAGCACGGGAACGAGGTGTCTTCAGAGATCGGGTCACTTCGGGCCATGAGTGAGCACCTTGCCTCATGTGAAGGCAAGATGGCAGGTGCTCGTTGTATTATACGTGCTTCACATGTCTCACTTCCTAGACTGGAACAAGACCTCATGGGCTTCACTGCTCATTGTACAGCTGTGAATGTCCAGGCTCTCAGCCTATGCCCGAGAGGGAGTAAGTTGGAATATAGAAAAAACAAAAAAAAAAAAAAAAAATCTTTGTCAGAGAAAGAAGTGACAGTAGTGCCGTCAGAGTGGAAAAGAGGAGGGAAAGACGGAGAAGAAAAATTGTTGGAGAGGTTTTTGGCTAGATGTCAGAAGGCTTGGGAAGAGTTAGAGTTGGATAGTTCAGTGCATTTATTATTCATGAAAGAATGTTTGGCGAGTCGAAGAACATATTTGGCTTGATTCTGGGCAAAAACATAGGAAGAATGAGATTCTTTAGTTTGAAGGCGACGGTACCGTTTGAATGCTTCTTCCTTATTGCGGACAATAGTAGAGCAAGCGTGATTAAACCAAGATTGTTTTGCATTAGACTGAGAGAAAGATAATGTAATGTATGCTTCAATGATCGAGAGGATTACCTCGGTATTGCGTTCCGCACTCTCCGAGGGTCCCCGGCAACGGGTGCAAAAGTCATTCCATGGGAAATCAAAGAAGTACTGCCAAAGAGCCTCCCAGTCGGCAGTGCCAAAGTGCCACAAGCGCCACCAGCTGGGAGGATCGGGTAGTTGTACCGGAGAGATAGAACAGGTGACAGAGATAAGTTTATGGTCGGAGCAGCCCAAATGAGAGAAATTATTTACAGTATAAGCAGAAGGGTTAGAAGTTAGAAATAAGTCAAGAATGTTGGGACGATCTTCGAAGCGATCCAGGATATTGGTGGGTTGCTGAACTAACTGCTCTAGGTCATTAGAATAAACAAGATGTAGGCTTCTTCACCAGGTTGGTCAGTGGAAAGAGAGGAGGGCCATTGGCGGTGGTGATTGTTGAAATCTCCTAGGATGGAGAGATCTGCGAAAGGAGAGACAGATAGAATGTGTCCCACTTTAGAACATAAATAGTCAAAGAATTTTGGATAATCAGTAGAATTAGGGGAGAGATAAACAGCACAGAAATATTTAGCTTGAGAGTAACAAATAAAGCTTTAGACAGAGAGTTGAGAATTCAGAAGAGTCGAAGTTGGGAACACTAGAGAAAGCGAGATTGTTGCACACACACGCATCATCCACCTTTGGCTTGAAACTGAGGATAGAGATAGTAGGATGATGCAGAGAAGGGTTTGCTGCCAGTAGTCCCAGACACTGATGTTACGACCGGGACTACGAATAAGACAAGGGCACTTAATGATTGGACTAGTAATAGGGCACTATGCAACAACGGTAAGCTAGATCCAAACCCTCGAACTTATATGCCGGCGAACAAAAACACCTATACCCTCCAGAGTTAATCTGCGATAGCGGGGTATCCTTAACTGGGCATAAATGTACTCTTCTTCAGGCTAACCCGCACTGGTATAGCCTGATAACAAACAAGATGCAAGTTACATTAAAATGCATAAAAAGGAATCTATGGAAAGATCAATTAAATCACTGCAAGATTTAATACAATAAAAAGATGCTTCAATACAGTTACTCTAAACAACAATAAACTCTTCACTCCTATCTGAAAGAAAGTGAAGTATAGTCCTACAGCATAGACCTGGAAACTTCTGAAGAAAGTCTGATGCTCATAAGATGCTCATATCTTAAACTATATAAAGGCAGGAGGCAGGACACCACATGTGTAAATTGAATACACTAAAAGATAGGACATATAATGTTAACTGACACGAGAATACTATAAATGCGCAACGGTAGCAATGCTCGACACTAAAAGAAGTACTTCCTCATCAACGAAACAGTCTGCTATGGTTGTGCGGCTCAGCAACAACCTTGACTAATAAATGCTGTGAATAATAATGCGTACATATCAAAGAGCTTATATTAAATACTAACAAGTGTCTACTCGATTAATAATGTCTAGCTGGGACACTCGAGGTAAGGAACTGGGGTTGAGCAAGACAGGCTCGTAGCCTAGCGATGTCCTTAAGACTGCATCCTTTAAGTTACGTTAATTGACTAGGGTGCTCTCTTGATATATCCAGATCACAAGTATCTGGTTCTATCCTGGCGACCCTCTAAAGACAAGCAAAGAGGCAGCAAAGTGTGGAACTGGAACAGGCCAAAACCCTCAGTCAAAACAATGCTGCAATCGCAAAGGACGCAACCGAAAAGACAACCCAGACTACCACAGGTCCGGTCGAAGTCGTGTAGGTATAGGCAAACCGTACACACATCGGAGACAACGACTACAGTTACCCTATCCCAGTCTAGCATTAAATAACAGAGCAGAAACACTAAATCAATAATGGAGACACACAGAGTTCTTAACCTATACTAACTAAGAACCCTCAAACCTATTCTAAGTACATGTAAATATCTCTGAGGACGGCGCATGCAATACAATGGGCCGGCTATGAAAACCGTATGCAGAACCCAAGGGGAGTGTTGTGCAGTTAATAAAGGTTAGAGTATGGAAAGAGAGAATCGAGTGAGAGAAACAGTGATAAAGGTGGTGATCGGGGGAAAGTATGCAAGGGGATGTTAGAAAGCACCCGCGAGGGAGGACTCCTCCGAGCGAGAGAGGCAGCACATACATACACATGCACATGTTACCACCACGCTGCCCGCTCTCTCTCTCCTTACAACTTCACAAAATGCATCTTATATTCTATCAATGATATAAAATACTTCCCGTTGTCACAGACGAAAACAAAGACCACCACTGGGCTGTCTGTGACAATGCGGTTACTAGGAAAGAAAGAACAACATTCCCTGATAACTGTAGCCCATTTCGATGTCCCTGGCGAGCACTAGTGGCTAACGAGAGGCGATTCTGCCAACGCTGGTAGACGTCACACTGAGTTTCGGTTAGAAAGAGAAGATCAGGGTTGGCAGAGGATAGGTGGTGTTCCACAGAGTGGAAGTTAGAGGAAAGGCCACAAATGTTGCAGAAGTTAATAGTAAGAACAGAAGGTAGTGGTCCAGAGCATTTTAAGAAGTCGTTGCCAGGGGTCAGTCTAATGGGGGCATTTCTGGTCCCTTTTTTTAGGAAGAAATATAGTGTAGTGTGTAAAGTATTGATAGGAGGAGAAAGTGTTTTGGAGGACAGGCTGGGTTTGCCCTCAATATTGTTGAGCCACCGAAAGGATCAACTAGGGAGGCCAGGTGGTGAAACAGGAGTTCCAGCTGTCCTTGTCAACCACCTAGTGCTCTCCGGGAGTACCGCCCTGTTCGGCTGGTGCCTACAGCCTCCTCCTAACAATTCTGGAGGTGGGATTCCCAGTCCCAACCTCCAGGGGCTATCTGCGCCACAAAGTGACGGGTGATGGGGGTACCTTCAGACCCAGGGGCTCTGACTCCTGTTGCAATGCCTTGAGAGCTAGTGTGAGAATCTCTATTGACTCCACTAGTGTCACTGCATCATTAACAAAGTCAAGGTCAATGATCTTGATAAAGACGCTCGATGCTCCACATTGATTACGACTGACTGTCTGGCCCAATAACCAGTCCACACAAGTGATGAAAAATAGAGGTACCAGCACTTCTACGTTCACAGGAAAGAAGGGGGAGACCTACCCTCCATATTCGACAGCCCTCTCCGTCTGGACATCATATCATTAATCACTGCAGGTATCCCACAGAGTCGGAGAGGCTCCCACAGTGTTTCACAATGCACTGAAGCAAATGCCTTTTTGTGATTGACATCAGCTGCAAGCAGACCCTTTTGAAACTTAGACCGGCGTTCCACAAAGTCCTGGAGGATCAGAATTCGGTCAATCATTGAATTCCTGGCCACGAAACCAGATTGCTCAGGTATCTGACATCTTAGCAGGAGACTCTGAATTCGCTTCAGTACTATACTAGCTTGTCCAGTATACTTGACAGAGTTGTTGTCGTCCAAATAGTCCCCTTTCTGTTTCCAGATAAGGATGATCAAGCCTTCTTTCCAGTCAAGGGAAATGATATGAGTTCACCGGAATGCAGACTGTACCACATGAAACCACCTGCACTCACCTTCAGCTTTCAAAAGCACTCCAAAAATGTCATATATTCCAAGAGTCTTCCCACCTTTCAGCCTAGCCATAGCCTAACTTTTTGAAAAAAGGGAGGGTGGGTGTTCACTGATTGACGGATCAGGAAACGATGGCTTTTCACTTAGTAGTTAAATTTGTCTAACTGGAGGAGCAGCCATGTACAAATGTTCAAAGTACCGTACTTAGCCCAGCAGGCTATTAATTCTTTATCATCTGATGCAACTGGAACAACTGCCTATCGAACCAAGTTAACCTGGGGAGTAAGCTTAGAGCACGGCTGCTTAAGAACCGGTAAGGAGGCCAAGAAATGGTCCTCAGCCTCCTAAGCAATTCCATTGACATACCTCTCCATATCTCGATGCAGGAAGACTCTTGCTCTAGGGAACAGTGTTCTGTGCTAGACATGGTCTCCAGTCAGTCTGGTAACACAATTGTTTAAAATGTCCTTTACCTTCACCTTGGTTTAACTCTAGCACACTTATATACTGTATACATATTTTTTCTTCTATGTGAGTGAAGGAGACAAAAGGCAGAACTGCCTGTAGCGAGTGCCTCCCCCAGAGTTGAAAGAGTGACAGGGCCAAAATTAACCCGTACAGCCCCAGCGACGCGTCTGACGCGTCGGCGATGTATGTAACGCACAGCCCCAGAGACGCGTCTGACGCGTCACCCTAATTGCGCCGACCGTAACCTCAGATGTAGCCACTCAAGAGGGCTCAGATTTGTATGGGAACTGTGTACATATCCCACGCAACCGTGCCGATGGTTGAAAACTCTCAAAGTCCACGTGCGTGCGCGTGAGCGCGCAATAACCTGGTTTATTGGGGTAATTGCCTTAAATTTTTTACTCTTGTAAAATACGTTTTCGGGGGCTCTGTAGGACCATTCTTTAAGCTTTTTGAGCGGTTTTTCGTGGTTTTTCCTTCATTCCTAACCCATTCGCTATTGTTTCTGGAATAAAACAATTTTTTGAAAACCGGCCGGGTTCTGGTAAACAAACATTACAAAACTAGCCGGGGCTCCACGGGTTAAGGGACGTTCAAGCCAAAATGAGATGTTGCGTATCTGTACGCAACAATCTTGCTTTCTCTCGTGTTCCCAACTTTCATTCTTCTGAATCCTCAACTCACTGGCAAAAGCTTTCTTGTCACTCACAAACTAAATATTTCTGCACTGTTTATCTCTCCCCTAATTCTATTGATTAATCAAAATTCTTTGACTATCTAACTTCTAAAGTGGAACACATTCTATCCATCTCTACTTTCGCAGAAATCTCCTTCCTAGGAGATTTCATAGTTCACCACCGCCAATGGCTCTCCTCTCTTTCCACTGACCAACCTGATGAACAAGCCTACATATTTTCTATCCTAAATGACCTAGAGCAGTTAGTCCAGCAACCCACCCGTATCCCGGATAGCATCGGAGATCGGCCCAACATTCTTGAATTATTTCTAATCTCTAACACTTCTGCTTATACTGAAATATTTTGTACTCCTTTGGGCTCCTTCGACCATAAACTTATCTCTGTCACCTGTCCTATCTCTCCGGCATGGCCACCTGATTCTCCCAGCCGGCGGCATTTGTGGCACTTTGGCGCTGCCGACTGGGAGGCTCGTTGGCAGTACTTCTTTGATTTCCCATGGAATGACTTCTGCTTCCGTGGCCGGGGACCCTCGGAGAGTGCTGAACGCATTACCGAGGTAATCCTCTCAGGCATGGAAGCATTCTTTCCATTTTCTTTCTCTCAGTCTAATGCAAAAAAACTTGGTTTACTCACACTTACTCTACTGTTGTCCGCAATAAGGAGGAAGCATTCAAATGGTACCTTTCGCCTTCAAACTAAAGAATATCATACTATGTTTCTGCTCGGAATCAAGCCAAATTTGATATTCGACTCGCCAAATATTCTTTCATCAATAATATATGCAACAAACTATACAATTCTACTTCTTCCCAAGCCTTCTGGCATCTAGCTAAAAACCTCTCCAACAATTTTTCTTCTTTGTCTTTCACTCCTCTTTTCCACCCCTACGGCACTACCATCACTTCTTCCTCTGACAAAGCTGAACTCTTCGCTAACACTTTCGCTAAAAATTTCACTTTGGATGATTCTGGTGCTATTCCTCCCTCTCCTACTTATGCCTAACATCATAATATCTTCTAAGGATGCACTTTCCACCTTCTCTGGGTTTAATACTAAGAAGGCATACGGACCAGATGGTGTTCCTCCTGTTGTAATAAAAAAATTTGTTTCCGTGCAGACTCCCTGCCCAGGCAAACTCTTCCGTCTGTCTCTCCTCTAACGTCTTCCCTTTTTGCTGGAAGTTCACTCTCATTCAACCTGTCCCAAAGAAGGGTGACTGCTCTTTAAGCCTCCAACTATCGTCCAATTGCTCTCATTTCTTGCATCTCTAAAGTTTTTAAAATTCTTCTTTCCTCAAAATATCTTATGCATATCGATCGAAGGCCTTCGATAGGGTCTGGCACAAATCCCTAATTTCCAAACTACCCTCCTTCAGTTTCTATCCCTCCATCTATGCCTTTGTCTCTAATTTCCTTAACGGCTGTTCCATAGCTGTGGTTGTGGACAGCCACCGTTCATTAGTTCCAGGGCAGTAGTTCCCTTTCCAATGTTCCCTTACCCTCTTTAAACCACTGTTTGGACACTTGATCCTTAGTGTTTTGGAGGACAAGCAGCCTAGAAGGGTCACTAGACCTGTTATTGCTTGATTTCCTTTGTACTCCTTTGTACTCCTCAACGTATCTAAAATAACCGGATTATCACTCCACAACAAATAAAAGGTAGAACTCAGAAGAAAGGGAAATTAAAACAAACCAACTACGGAGCCAGAATCATCAGAAAAAACGAAACAGGAGAGAAGAAGAAGGAGCAACTAAAACAAAAACAATAACAACGAAAACAGAAACCCCGAATACCAAACTCAACATGATGCCCAGGATAACCAAATTGCCCCACATCATCAACAGAGAAGACAGAAAGAAACTTACCAGAACAAACCTGCACGTGAAGAAAGAAAAGCCATCTCCAACACCAAAAGATAACCAACAATCAAAACCACGTGTATGAACCAACAAAACAAAATCTACACATCTCCGCAAACAACTAATTTCCCTACACCCGCTATTAACACCAGACAATATGCCAGAATTGCCAGCATCACCCCGGAGATACCAGTAACACCAGGCAAGACCATCACCAAAAAACCCACAACACCACGAGCCTCCCAGAAAGAAGATAGTGTTCAGTCAGGGACGAAAGGACCAACATCGCCATCTTAAGAGAGGATACTTGCGCCCTTCTTCCACCCTGAAGCTGACTCACCTGCCCGCAAACTTCTAAGGGATCCTCCTAATCCCCCCTGGATACACCGCCCTGGACTTATGACCTTTTGACCCCCTGTGACGCTTCTGCATAGTAGCCACGTGCGGGCATGCGCGCGCATCGGCTGCCCAGCCGTTTAGAAACCGGCTGGCGGCAGCCGGCCGGCAGGCTTTTCCTTAGTATATATCCTACGACAACGTAACTAATGTCTGGGATATTCTTATGTTGTTTCACAGCTTGAAGCTGCCCTTATTCTTAACCAACGCATCTTAGTATATTTTATTCTCGATAGTTGATTATTTCATTATAATATATAAGATGTAAGTCTAGTGAGGGCGGGAGGAGACGAGCGGGAGAGAGAGACCGGCTTGGGACGTTGCTTCGCTTGCCAGCTTGGGACGAGCCTGAAAACGTTGCCATATGCATTTGATAGCAACGTCAGGCTTAGTTTCGACTGACGCACGGGGTAGAGGATTTTGACCCGGCAACTGTGTTGAGTGTTGCCAAGCATGGGATGTATTTTGCATGCCTAGGGTGGGGTCCAGACAGATTCAAGACTCAGAGCACACCTCACTGTCATACCCTTCGGACCCCCTTGATATCTATCCCTCTCAACCCCACTTAGAAACTTTCTCTCTTACTTTGTATACCTTCTTTCCACTACTTCACCAATCTATTTAATTATCCCATCCCCTTGATAGACCTTATATCTATTATTGTATTAACGACGAGCTCTCAGATAATTAGATAGGATTTTGGGCCTTTTGCAGAGATGTAATTGTTAATGAGACCTAGGAAGCTTTTTTGTTGTCTCATATTTGGTGGTTTCATGCTTGCTAGTATGTTCTTGTGTCAGGTTAGCAGGGGCTAGACCGGAGAGGATGTTTTTTGCGATCCTTTAAGTAAAGTCTGCTGGTGTGAGTCCTGTGGACCCGCACGACTTTACTAGGATACCCGTGGGATTCTGGGGGCATTTTCTTGTCTGTGTCCCTGTGTGTCTAGTGTTGTGTTGTGTGAGGGCCCTTGCCTAGTCCACTCAGCACTGCGCTAGCACGTCTTGCTTTTGTTTTAGGGTCGCCAGGAGAGAGTCAGATACTTGCGATCTGAGTCTCTCAAGAGAGCACCCTTTCAATTAGAGTAATTTGGCGCACAGGCTTGGGAACGTCCCTAGGCTAGAGGTCTATAGGCTATCCGAAGCCTATATCCTTCCGGCTAGACCTCTGCCACCTGGAAGATTAACAGCTAGGGGTTTATCATATCTGTATGCTTGTTATTGTGCCACAGTTTACCGTTTTTGTGAGCATTGTGAGTCAGGGTGTGGCTTAGAGACTCTGTCCGAGCAGGCTTGCCTGACTAAGAGTGAGAAGCACACCTGTATGTGGTGATGTTGCGAGTTGTTGCCTTTATTTAATTCTACCTATGACATTATACACTGTATGGCCTATCACTAGTATTTATTCCTGCTTATGGAATAAGCAGTTCTCTAAGAGTTCTCTAAATCCGTAACGTACTTTCTTTGCTAAGCATCAGATCCTACAGTAGCTGCATGCAGTTTAGAAACCTGCATCTTGTCTACCTGTACGATGTTTTGAGGACTGTTTGCTTTCACCTTCTTTCACGCAGGGGTGATTAGTTGTATTAATTAACGTAACGTTAAATGTACTTTCTTCTAGTTTGTTATTAAATTGTTTCTGCAATTTAATTCCGTTATCTATCTTTTCCTTGAAGCTTTAAGTCAACTTAATTGTGTGATCTTTTACATAGCCTGCTTGACTATCAGCAGTCTATAGTGCGTGCACCCTGTAACCGAGTCATAGGATACCTCGTTGTCCAGGCAGGACTCTTGATGGGTTAGTGTGGTTTGTTGCCTGGGTTTATAGATAAGGGTTGGATCTAGCGTTTTCCGTTGTTGCTTGTTGCCGCATACCTAGTCCAATAGAAAGAGCCCAGTGTTTATATATCCCAGGACGTAACAAATAGCGACCTTGCATAGGATTTACTGAACAGAGGAATATAGTGGTCATTTGTTTTGAGATTCCTTATGATTAGAGGAATACAGTGGACATAGAGTTTTTTTTTGGAGCAACCAATATAACACATTAAAAGACTTTAAATAACATTAGTATATACATACTTGCATAGGAGATAAGGCACATTCTATAACCGTGATAATTACTGCAGTACACAAACATGTCTAATACATCAGAACACAGTGATGGGTCAGGTCACGATACGGGCTCGGAGGGAGAAAGACCTGTGGAGTGGCTAGTCGATAGCGAGGAGGGTGCTGGAAGATTTTTAGAGGTGCCCCTTACCACTGCCAGGGTGTTGAAGCTGAATAAGTATGACTTAAAGTGCGTGGCAGGTCTTCAGGGTCACCAGGGTTTAAGTGGCATGAGGAAAGATCAGCTGGGGACTTTGATATTGGGTTTAGAAGGGAGAGACCTGGGTGGAGAGGCGACTGGGGGCCCCGGTCCCCAGCCCCCCCTCCACTCTACCCCCGTATCAAACGTCAGGGTGCCTGAATTTAGTACATACCCCCAAGTTGATGGTCAATGGCAGCGTGGAATTCAATCACAGGGACCCTCTCCATTAAATGCACCTTCCCCTCCTCAAGGGTTGACTCCAGATTTGTTGTTTCGGCTTGAGATGGCCAAGGTTGAGGCCGCTAGAGCTCAGGTTGAGGCCGCCGAAAGACAGGTTAGTGTGCAGGCTGAGGTTGCTAGAGCTCAGGCTGAGGTTGCTATACGAGAGGCTGAACTGCAGGCAGAGTCTACTAGGTATCGGGCTGACAGGGAGCTGGAGAGATCTCGAGTGGAGGTAACAGGGCGAAATATTGGGGGAGGTAACAGACATCGGGACCAATCATTGTCGCACCTGCTTAAACTAGTTCCTGTGTTCGATGAATTAGGTATGACTGAGTTTTTTATGCGATTTGAGAAGTGTCAGGAACACCAGTGGCCTCAGGAAAAGTGGGCAGCATTAGTTTCATCAAGACTCCTAGGAAAGGGGCTAAAAGCGTATGATGCACTACCTTTAGAGTCCTGTGTAGTTTATGATGAGCTAAAGAAGGCTGTGCTACGGGCCTATGAGTTACAACAAGAAACTTACCGCTTGAAGTTTCGGGGTGTTACTAAGGGCAAGGATAGTACCTTCCTAGAACACGCCCGGGACTTGTCTGATGCACTACGACATTGGCTGCGTTCTGAGAGGGCAGCTACTTTTGAGGAGTTGAGTGAGCTGGTTCTCTTGGAGCAGTTCTTCAAGTGCACAGGCGGGGACTTAACATTAAATATAAAGGAAACAAATCCTAGAACTCTCCAGGAGGCAGCAGAAATGGCTGACCGCCGACAGTCATTAATTCGAGGGTGCGGAGCAGCAGCTAGAAGTGAGTCGGGTGCAAAGGATCGTACCCCTCCCCCTCCCAAGAATTTTGATACACATAAATACACAAAACCATCTAGCACTGACAATAAAACTGAACATAAACCAAATACCGTCCCGTATAAGAAGTCTAATGGTACCTCCCACTCCCAAGGGAAACCAAAGAGTAAAGAGTGCTTCGCATGTCACAAGGAGGGTCACTTTGCAAATGCTTGTCCGAACAAGCCACCAAACAAGGTTGTGTCATTGGCCCGCAGCATAGGGGTGTCGCCTATATCTTCTGAGTTTGCCAAGGGTAGTTCGTCAGAGGGTGGGACACAGCCTGTGTTCAAGAGTCCGGAAGGCTCGAACCCTGTCCGCGACGTCTTTGGGGGTCATAGAGGGCATGGTTTTGTGAGGTGGGGTGGCGAAAGGGGAGGAGTTAAGCTATTGCGTGATACGGGGGCTTCTCAGACCTTGTTAAAGAACTTTACTGGTAGACCGATTAACGCTGCTCGGGTGGTGGTAGTTCAGGGGATCAATGCTACGAAGTCCTACCCGCTGGTGCGGATGGAGCTGGAGGTGGGTGGTGTGGCGAAGGAGCTGGATGTAGGAATTGTAGAGAACTTGCCTGTTGGGGGCGTCGACCTCCTCCTCGGCAACGACTTTGCGGTGCCTGCTTCTAAGGTTTCACCCTTGGTCGTTGCCGAGAAGGCGGCCGACGTTAGTAGGGAGGAACAGGAGTTGGTTGAGAAGTGTAGCGTACAAACCATGGCGTTTGTTGTGACGCGTTCTCAGACATCCGGAGCCTTGCAGCCACCACCTCAGTCTATCAAACCGTGGAGGAAAGGTCACAAGAAAACAGGAAGTGTTGGTCAATTGGAGAGTTTTGAGCCGGCAGTGTTTCTTGGTGACTCATTATTGGCACCTATGTTTGAGTCTGGAGAGGCCCCGGGGCCTGTCACCGCTAGTGCAGGTGCAGGGCAGGAAGAGACTCTGCGACAGCATCGTTATGCGCAGCGTGAGGAAAGGATGGCTCAGCGGGACATTGGAGGTGGAAATAAATTATTTAAGATGAACTTGGATAATCTCGCACCTGCTGATATATGTTCCTTGCAGCTGGAAGATCCTGAAGTCAGGGCGTGTGGTAATGGTGCTGTCGAACTGGAGAGCGATGGGGATGCGCAGCCTGGTGATTTTTTCTTGTCCGAGGGGATCTTGTATCGGCGACATCAGGATCCCAAGAAAAAGTGGGATGGCGGGTCAGGATTAGTGGACCAGTTAGTAGTACCGAGGGTGTGCCGTGAGAGCTTATTGAGATTAGCTCAGGATGTGCCTTTGGCAGGGCACCTGGGGGCACGTAAGACGGAGGCAGCTCTGAGCAAGCTTTTCTGGTGGCCTGGGTTAAAGGCGAGTGTCGTGTCATGGGTGTCACAGTGTCACACTTGTCAAGTTGTTGGGAAACCCAATCAGGTCATCCCGAGAGCCCCGTTACTACCCATCCCTGTCATTGGGCCGCCCTTCAGCAAAGTAGTTATCGATATGGTTGGCCCATTGCCCCCCACTAGTGACGGCAATAAATGTTTACTAACTGTAATGGATGTAGCAACACGGTATCCAGATGCTTACCCTATGCACTGCAGCAACATGGGATAGTGTCTGTGGTGTCATCTGCCTACCATCCCGAGAGTCAGGGAGTTTTGGAAAGGTGACACTCGACTCTCAAGAGTATGTTGCGGTGTTATTGCATGGAAAATGGGAAGGACTGGGATCTAGGTCTCCCATACGTATTATTTGCTGCGAGAGAAGTACCTGGGGAGAGCTTGGGATTTAGCCCGAACGAGTTGGTCTTTGGACACAGGGTCAGGGGGCCCCTCCACATAGTCAAGGAGATCTGGGAGGGAGTCACAAAGCCATGCTCGCTTCTAAAGTATGTAGTTGAAAGCCGTGAGAGAATGCTAAAGAGCTTGGAGGTAGCAGGTCGGAACCTTAAGAGTTCACAAGCTCTCAGATGAAGGACAGATACGACCAGAAGGTGAAGCTGAGGGAGTTTGAAGTAGATCAGGAGGTACTGATACTACTGCCTCTGGTGGGACACCCCTTGTCTGCCAAGTATTCTTGTCTGTATCGGGTTGTAAGGAAGGTTTCTGATCTCGACTATTTAGTAGCTACTCCTGATCGTAAGAAAAAGAACCAACTTTGCCATGTAAATCTGATGAAAGAGTATGTGAGGCGCCCCTCCGAGCCTCTCACTGTCCCGGTGTTGATCTGCAGCGATCGTGGTGGAGAAGGAGGAAGGGACAGTCAAGCTGCGGGAGAGGATAATTGGGATTGTCATGTTTCTGCGGATCAGTGGGCAGGGAATTCTAGACAAGTGGCTCACGAGTTGATATTGCACCTGCCTGAGCAATAGCGTGTAGCTGTGCAGCACTTGTTTGATTCAAACCCAGCTGTTTTCGCGGAGCATCCTGGCCTCACTACTCAAGCGGTGCACGATGTCGATGTTGGGGACCACCCGCCCTTTTAATCAGTGCCATACCGTGTTCCCCCTATTAAATTACCAGCACTTAGGGAAGAGCTGGATTATATGCTGAAACGTGGGCTGATTTCTGAGGGTGCAGTAAGGTGGACTTCCCCCATCACACTGCAGCCCAAACCAGATGGCAAGGTGCGGTTTTGTATAGATTTCCGCAGGTTGAATGGTTTAACCCCCACAAATGCCTACCCTCTCCCTCGCGTGGACGACAGTGTGGATAAGATAGGAAAAGCCAAGTTCCTCACTAAGATAGACCTTGTTAAGGGTTATTGGCAAGTGCCCTTGTCTGAGCGAGCGCGAGAGGTGTGTGGGTTTGTGGTGGACGGTGCCACATATCGTTGCCATGTTATGCCATACGGGCTGAAAAATGCCCCTGCAGCGTTTCAGAAATTAATGAACGACATTGTAGCCGACATTCCCAACTGTACGGTGTACCTAGATGATGTCATAATATACGACGATGATTTTAACAGTCACTGTGCTCACATCGGACAGCTTTTTAATAAACTGAATGAAGCAGGTTTGGTGGTAAACCTGGGTAAGTGCGATTTTGTCAAAGCCACAGTTTTGTACCTAGGGTTCGAGGTGGGGATGGGTCAGGTGTGCCCTCCACAGACAAAGATCAAAGCCATCGATCAGTTTCCCCAGCCTACGACTAAGAAACAAATCATGCGGTTTCTAGGTATGGTAGGCTATTATCGTCGCTTCATCAAAGGCTATTCGACTGTACTTGCACCTTTAACTGACTTATTATCTAAGGACAAGAAGTTCCGGTGGGTTCCTGAGTGTGCAGAGGCGTTTTCCTTGGTGAAACACCTGTTATGTACCCACCCCATACTCAGGGCCCCGGACTTCAGCAGACCTTTTCAGCTGGCGACTGATGCCAGTGGCGTAGGGGCTGGGGCTGTCTTGTTACAGACAGATGATGAAGGTATCGAACATCCAGTGAGTTTTTACAGTACAAAATTCAATAGTGCACATAGGAATTACTCTGTAATTAAAAAAGAACTCCTGGCGATAGTGCTGGCGCTCAGGCACTTCGATGTATATGTTCCTGCTTTCGGACCAGTCGTAGTGGTTTATACCGATCATCACCCTCTGAAATTCTTGAATCAGTTTCATAACCGGAATATGAGCCTGACCAGGTGGTCACTCATGCTTCAGGAGTATAATCTGGACATACGCCATATTGCCGGTTCTGATAACGTGATAGCGGATTGTCTATCAAGGGTGGATGATGTTGGTTAGACTGCCACAGGATTGAGGGTTGAGTGTGGAGGAAATATGCTGTCACTGTAGTTCAGCCGAAAAAAAACAAATTAAAAAAGCAAAAACCTTATAAAAACTCTTTATTTTTTATAACGTGTAGAATTTTGTATAAGATGTTGTAGCAGTATCTAAGTTGAATGTTTTCGCTTATTGTCGCTGAGTTAGTTGAACTTGCTCGGTGGAGCGCAACAGTCTTTATATTTTTTTATATATAGTGCCTTGTGTCGCAACAGTGTGTGGTACTATGAGAAGCTTTCTGTTAGATATGAAGAACTTAGTCAAGGGTCTTATATCTTGGGGGAGGTGTGACGCTTCTGCATAGTTATCACGTGCGGGCATGCGTGCGCGTCGGCTGCCCAGCCGTTTATAAACCGGCTGGTGGTAGCCGGCCGGCAGGCTTTCCCTTAGTATATATCCTACGACAATGTAACTAATGTCTGGGATATTCTTATGTTGTTTCACAGCTTGAAGCTGCCCTTATTCTTAACCGACGCATCTTAGTATATTTTATTCTCGATAGTTGATTGTTTCATTATAATATATAAGATGTAAGTCTAGTGAGAGCGGGAAGAGACGAGTGGGAGAGAGAGACCGGCTTGGGACGTTGCTTCGCGCGGAGAGTCCAGCTTGGGACGAGCCTGAAGCGCTGCCACATGCATTTGACTGCAACGTTAGGCTTAGTTTCGACTCACGCACGGGGTAGAGGATTTTGACCAGGCAACTGTGTTGAGTGTTGCCAAGCTTGGGATGTATTCTGCATGGCTAGGGTGGGGTCCAGACAGATTCAAGACTCAGAGCTCACCTCATTGTCGTACCCTTCGGACCCCCTTGATATCTATCCCTCTCAACCCCACTTAGAAACGTTCTCTCTTACTTTGTATACCTTCTTTCCACTACTTCACCAATCTATTTAATTATCCCATCCCCTTGATAGACCTTATATCTATTATTGTATTAACGACGAGCTCTCAGATAACTAGATAGGATTTTGGGCCTTATGCAGGGATGTAATTGTTAATGAGACCTAGGAAGCTTTTTTGTTGTCTCATATTTGGTGGTTTCATGCTTGCTAGTGTGTTCTTGTGTCAGGTTAGCAGGGCCTAGACCGGAGGGGGGGCTTTTTGCGATCCTTTAAGTAAAGTCTGCTAGTGCGAGTCCCGTGGACCCGCACGACTTTACTAGGATACCCGTGGGAGTCTGGGGGCATTTTCTTGTCTGTGTCCCTGTGTGTCTAGCGTTGTGTTGTGTGAGGGCCATTGCCTAGTCTACTCAGCACTGCACTAGTACGTCTTGCTTTTGTTTTAGGGTCGCCAGGAGAGAGTCAGATACTTGCGATCTGAGTCTCTCAAGAGAGCACCCTTTCAATTAGAGTAATTTGGCGCACAGACCTGGGAACGTCCCTAGGCTAGAGCAGGTGGCTCAGCCCGGGTATCCGAAGCCTATATCCTTCCGGCTAGACCTCTGCCACCTGGCAGATTAACAGCTAGGGGTTTATTATCTCGGTATGCTTGTTATTGTGCCACAGTTTACCGTTTTTGTGAGCATTGTGAGTCAGGGTGTGGCTTAGAGACTCTGTCCGAGCAGGCTTGCCTGACTAAGAGTGAGAAGCACACCTGTATGTGGTTATGTTGCGAGTTGCTGCCTTTATTTAATTATACCTATGCCATTATACACTGTATGTCCAATCACTAGTATTTATTCCTGCTTATGAGTTAAGAGTTCTCTAAATCCGTAACGTACTTTCTTTGCTAATCATCAGATCCTACAGTAGCCGCATGCAGTTTACAAACCCGCATCTTGTCTACCTGTACGATGTTTTGAGGACTGTTTGCTTTCACCTTCTTTCACGCAGGGGTGATTAGTTGTATTAATTAACGTAACGTTAAATGTACTTTCTTCTAGTTTGTTATTAAATTGTTTCTGCAATTTAATTCCGTTATCTATCTTTTCCTTGAAGCTTTAAGTCAACTTAATTGTGTGATCTTTTATATAGCCTGCTTGACTATCAGCAGTCTATAGTGCATGCACCCTGTAACCGAGTCATAGGATACCTCGTTGTCCAGGCAGGACTCTTGACGGTTTAGGGTGGTTTGTTGGCTGGGTTTATAGATAAGGGTTGGATCTAGCGTTTTCCGTTGTTGCTTGTTGCCGCATACCTAGTCCAATAGAAAGAGCCCAGTGTTTATATATCCCAGGACGTAACAGAAGCTATACCCTTCAGGTGCAACAGTTCCCGCAAACTCTCATTATTTGTGACCCACTCACATAAAGACAGGTTAGCGCTGGAAAATATTCTACGGGCATCCCAACATTGTTGTTGCAAATCACTTACATCATCACCAGTCCCATGCAAGTTATCAATATACAACCCCCTTTTTAGCTTATTAACTACTTCACTGTTCTCCTGTATCATAGACAGGTGTTTCTGAATGGTAGCATTAAGGAGGAACTGGGAACAGGTGGCCCCGAACAGAACTGCACGGAACCGGTAGACAATGTAAGGACTTGCAACATCCAAGGGATCAACGGGCCACAGAAACCTAGTAGTATCCCTATCCTTCTCACTCAATCCCACCATGAGAAATGTTTTCTCAATATCACTCACCCAGGCAAATTGATAGCATCTAAAGCGTAGAAGTACCTGGGTGAGGTTAGCCACTAGCGATGGACCTGTATGGAGACAGTCATTCAGACTGAATGCCCTCTCGTCCATCCTAGCCGAACAGTCAAACACTATCCGTACAGGCGTAGTAACACTATCTTTAGTAATACCATGGTGAGCTAAGTAGTGAATGGGATGACCAGCTTGATTCCTGTTTTCTACCCTTTCAATAAACCCCCTTTCTACCGGATCATCCAGAACCTTTGTATACTGTTGACAGTAGTTGGGATCTTTTATAAATTTACGCTGTAATCCTCTCATTCTGCCCAGGGCTAACTTAAAGTTATCAGGTAATTTATCTATGTTATCTCTCCACGGCAGTTCCATTATATTCTGTCCCTGTGCTTCGGAATACTGTACCGTTTCAGAAAATCTATTTAAGACTCTCTCCCCACCCTTACCAGTCTCATTAGGACTTATACCAATATGGTCCAAGTCCCATAGAGCTGTCAGATCCTTTAATTCTGAAGATTTCCTGCCAATATCTTCCTGTATCTCCACTAAAGGGGCTACTGCTAACTTAAGAACAGTGACTAACTCTACATGGGTCTCTTCTATATCTGACTTATAAGTGCCACTCAGTGCATAACCATAAATTGTGGGTAACATAACTATACTTCCTTCCCTGACATAGCCTGAATGTTCAAAGTGGTAATAAAAGTCTGCCCCAATCAGTAACCCTATCATATCTCCATCAGTGATACCTGGATCGGCTAAATTGTAACCCCGCGCCTTGATAGCATTTACCTCCATCCCTAATCCTCTCCCTGGTTTGCATACTGGTAACTCCTCCACCACAACGGCTCTCAATTTACGCACCCTTCTTCTGTGATGATAGGTTAACTCTACTATTTCATACTCAGTACTACCAAGTGAGCCAGTAAATCCCTGGAGCCTAAGCTGTTCCTTACTGACCCTAATGTAATCAAGCTGCGATAAAGCAGAGCGTAAGATGAAGGTACGTTGCGAACATTGGTCGAACAAAGCTCTTACTTTACTGGTATGACCGTTTCTGTCGGTCAAGGGAATCTGAATGGTAGGTAACAACAGTGCATTACGGCCCGAAGCCACAGCCATGGTCACTGTTGGTTCAGGGGCCACTGGTTGTCCAGTTTGTTCAAGGCGTGGCGTCGGACACAAATAATTAAAATGTTTCTGTTGGCAGAATCGGCACGGCCTAATTTTAGGGTTAGTACACCCCTGGCTGCCATGTTCTGACGACAGGCATCCGACGCACAATTTCAACTGCCTTGCTCTATTGGCCTTGGCGGGTCCCTGTTCTTGTATTTAGCACACTTTGCCCAAAAATGTCCTGTCTTTAAACACAACTTACATCCATACTTCTGCTTGGTATCGGGTTTCTGATACACCGCATA
The DNA here is from genome assembly GCA_032716605.1 of Paralithodes platypus. Classification (NCBI taxonomy): domain Eukaryota; kingdom Metazoa; phylum Arthropoda; class Malacostraca; order Decapoda; family Lithodidae; genus Paralithodes; species Paralithodes platypus. Next base: position 26,315,431 of record CM064562.1, read on the forward strand.
TGCTGCTGTGGCGGTCGCCCCAAACTGTTCTAGTGGATTATGTCTACTTTCTAGATTGCACACTTCAGTCTTAAACACACGAACATATTCATCCACATCCAGCCAGTTGTCTTTTAATTCACGCTTAATCACCTCAGAGAGTGTACTAGGAAGTTTATTATGCAACAGTACTGCACACATTTCACTTACTGTTACATCCATAGAGCGTAATGACTCTAATGCACACTCAAATGACGCGGAAAAATCTTTCAGAGCACTGACCTCCTGGATAGGATGCGGGAGATCACACAGTTTCGCTATGTGAGCTGCTTTGATGCGATCCTTTTGACCATAACTGTTTTCTAGAATATTGACCACTGGTTCATAACTTGCAGCGACCAAACTAAACCCACTAACAGTTTGTAGAGCCTCACCACTAAGTTGTCCCTTTAGATACGTAAATATCTGAATGTCAGTTAAGTCTGTTTGGGAGTGAACACTACAATCAAAGAGCTCCCAGAAACCCACCCACTGTGTTGGATCCCCGTCAAAAACTGGCAACTTCAGGGAGGGTAGCTTAATACCCTTCTGTTTCCTACTTGCTGCGCTATCATGAGACCTACCAGTAGTGGTTGTCTGGAGAGCACTATCTAACTCAGCTAACTGACTGTTTACTTGATTAACATACTGCATATCTTTCACCATCTCCTCCTCTAACTGATCATCTGAATAGAAGCTATACAACTCTACGTTATATGACTCGATATCAGCTAGGGCCTTTTCTACAGTGATTTTCACACCCCTTACATCATGCAGTGTAGCAGCATGCTCAATAAAATCAGACAAATTAGAGGTAAGCTTAGTAATCCCTCCCTTGGACTACCCGGCCGGCTTTAGCACCGCCAACAGCTCCGCATCGCCACTGAGAAAACTCGATCCTAATTTGAGTATTTCATATCCCTATTCCCTTTATTCATTGCATGAACAGTAGTTAAGTGCTTGTTTAACCTCCACATAGTTCTGTAGTTGCCGTGCATGTTATTTTATTGCTTTTCTAACTGATAAACATTGTTGTTTACATTTGTTATCCTAGCTTGTAGCAGACGACGCACACGCACCTCTAATCGACCTAGCTTTGTATTTTCTTATTAACTCTAGTAGTTATCGTATTCAGTATCCTACTGTAGCTATATATCTGTAATTTTAGTTGTTGCTTGCATGATCTTGTAGTAACCTTTGACTGATAACTTTGTTTATCTAAATATAATCCTGCTTGACTAGCCTACAGTGACAACAGCGCCATCTGTTGATACAGTATATTAACCCCTTGTGTGCAGTTACACTTTACTCTTATATAATCTCTATTTGGTGAATTGTATATTTAGTTACATATTCTATTATATATATATATATATTTGTTTTGCTTTTTTAAGTAGGTTATCACCCCCTGGTAGCTTACTTCTGCATATTTCATACTTTTTGTTTTCGGTTATTTTTGTTTTCGGTTAGTCTAGGCTATCATCCCTGGTGGCATATTTCTGCGCACTTCAATTTTTAAATTTTCAGTTAGGCTATCACCGCTGGTGGCCTATTTCTGCGTACCGGTATTTCATAATTTTTGTTTTCTGTTTATTTTTGTTTTCGGTTAGTCTAGGCTATCATCCCTGGTGGCCTATTTCTGCGTACTTCAATTTTTAAATTTTCAGTTAGGCTATCACCGCTGGTGGTCTATTTCTGCGTACCGGTATTTCATAATTTTTGTTTTCTGTTATTTTTGTTTTCGGTTAGTCTAGGCTATCATCCCTGGTGGCCTATTTCTGCGTACTTCAATTTTTAAATTTTCAGTTAGGCTATCACCGCTGGTGGCCTATTTCTGCGTACCGGTATTTCATAATTTTTGTTTTCGGTTCATAATTTTTGTTTTCGGTTAGGATAGGCTATCACCCCTGGTGGCCTATTTCTGTTTAAATAAAAATAAATTTGTTTTCGGTTCGGCTATCACTGCGTATTCAAATTTAATTTTGTTTTGTTTTAATTTAGGCTATCACCGCTGATAACCTATTTGTGCGTATTTCAACATTTTTGTTTTCGGTTAGGCCATTTAAGTAAGTGAAGCGACCTGAAGTGAGTGAAGTGTTTTTAAAGTGAGATAAGTGTTCTTAAAGTGAGTTTAGTGTTTTTAAAGTGAGTTAAGTGTTTTTAAGTGAGTGAAGTGTTTTTAAAGTGAGTTAAGTGTTTTTAAGTGAGTGAAGTGATCTGAAGAAAGTGATCGTCACCATGCCTCGTGCCTGTACGAACTGCGCCAGTAGGTTTGGTGCTTCCATGTTTGCTCCTGCCGATCCACAAGTCTGCCGACTCTGCCAGCAACGAGAGGATTTGACAGCAAAATTGGACGAAGCCCACAACAAGATCAACGCCCTCACCAGGAAGCTGGAATCACTCCAAGAGTTTGTAACACTCAACGTTGGAGTATCACTAACTCCAATTGTTTCAACTCCAGCATCCACCACCACCCCAATGTCATCTGCCAGCAATCCAACACCTGCAGTAGCCACTGCGCAGATGCTTCTGACGAACCTGAGCCGACATCAAACCAGGACAGCCGCCCTGTTCACCTTAGTCTCTCCCCCACTCCTCGTGCAAGAAGCCTGCTAGCACGAACAGTACCAACCCCTCGCCCCCGTTCTAACCACTCCTCTCCCCGACCTGTACGCAGAATCCCGCCACCACAGGTTTCCGGATTTACACCAGTGAGGAACGGAGCACGGCCAACGCAGAAAAGGTCTCATCTACCAGTCACAATGTCAAACAGATTTAAGATCTTGGTAGAGATGGAAGAAGGAAGAAGTTGAATTCATCAACCTCTGGGACAACTTCTACAACCAGCCTACTCTGTTCCGCAAGGATGGCACTCATCTAAACCCTGTGGGTTCAGCACGCATGGGTCGTCTCCTACACGAAGCAGTCCGCAGCCATGGATCAAAAAACGCCATCCAAGAAGAAGCAACAGTGACATAAATCATCCAACGCCAAGCAAAAAACAGAGGCAACCGAGGACCACCAGCGATAAGGACCGAAGACAGCGAGGACTGAGGACAGCCATGAACATAAACGTAGATCCGACAAGAACCAAAAATATTATTAAAGAGCATTCCGTCAGATCTAAAATAACAAATTTAAAGGTTTTCTATGCAAACGCTCGTAGCATAAGCAATAAATTTTCAGATTTAGAGGAGCTCGTGTTTACAGAAAATTATGATGTGATTGGCATAACAGAATCTTGGCTCAATACCGAAGATAGAGACTTTTTAGCAGAGTATTCACTTCCCGGTTATGTAATGTTTGAGAAAAGCCGAATAAATAGAAATATAGGGGGCGTTTAACTTTATATCAAAGAAACTCTTAACACTACCCTCATGTCAAAACCTCAAATTGTGAACGTTGACACATCTTTTGTGCTAATAAAGAATAATAAAGGTACAAAAATAATACTTGCATTAATATACAGACCTCCAGCTCAATCAGTGCAAACTGACCGAGAAATTTACGAACAAATTGCAGATGTAAGTAACTCACAAGATACCGTAATTTTTGGCGACTTTAATTTACCTGTGACCAAGTGGGGCGGTACTCTTACTTCACACTCCGGACATGACTTGTATACGAACTTGCAAGAGAGTTCGCTTTATCAATTTGTTCGAACGCAGACCCGTGGTAATAATGTTCTTGACATTGTACTTGCAACAAAAGAAGAATTAATAGAGAATTTGAATGTTGGTGATGAATTCAGTAACAGCGACCATCGTACGATAACTTTCACTTTAAAGTTTACTAGTAACGAACCAAATAGTAGCATCGAAAAAGTCCCTAATTTCAAGAAAGCAAACTTCCATAAACTTAGAGCTATGTTTAAAGAAACTGACTGGAGCTTTTTAATTAACAATAACGACATAAATACATCTTGGAAGTTATTCGAAACCACTTACCTAAAAGCAATGCAAGACAGCATACCATCGAAAATACGGCGTCCAGGCCATAATAATAAGCCCAAATGGTGGAATAAAGATATTTCAAACTGCCTGCTTGCTAAAAAATGTGCTAATGATAGATTAAAATCCTCACAAAATGACGAAGAACGGGTGAAATTTGTAGAGCTACGACGCAAAGCCAAAAAGTTAATTAAGCAAAGTAAAAAGACCTTAGAGTTACATATTGCGAATCAAAGTAAAACAAACCCAAAAGAATTCTATAGTTATATCAGAAAGAAAAAAGTAGTTACTTCAACTGTTGGACCGTTAGTCGATGAAAATGGAGAATACACCAAAGACGAAGTACAAATGAGTAATGCCCTCAATACCTTCTTTGCATCAGTTTTTACCATAGAAGACTTCAGTGATATCCCTACACCATCGCCGATTCAGATTGATAATTCAGATGTTCTAAGCAATATCACCGTTACAGAGAGAGAAGTATTGAATTGTTTAGATAAACTCAAGGTAAATAAAACGCCTGGACCTGATACAATCTCGCCTAGAGTTCTAAAGGAAGCTAAGGATCAGCTCTCCAAACCACTGACATTACTATTCAATAAATCCTTGCAGTATGGAACTATGCCTGATCAGTGGAAGCTAGCCAACGTAACACCGATATTCAAAAAAGGCAGCAAATCCCTACCCAGTAACTATCGTCCAATTAGCTTAACCTCAGTTGTATGTAAAATGCTAGAAATGGTCATACGAGACAGACTCGTAAATCACTTAGAGGAAAATAACATACATAAAGATACTCAACACGGCTTTCGTAAAAAAACGTTCCTGTTTAACAAACCTCTTAGACTTCTTCCACGATATCCTCAACCTCTACGATGAGAGTAAAGCTGTAGATATTATATACCTTGATTTTCAAAAGGCCTTTGACAAAGTTCCCCACAAACGTTTACTGCTAAAACTAAAAGCGCATGGAATACAAGACGGTGTGTTGAAATGGATAGAAAATTGGCTCAGCGACAGAAAGCAAAGAGTAGTCATAAACGGTAAGGCATCTAAATGGACCAATGTAAGTAGCGGGGTACCCCAGGGATCGGTACTAGGACCAATTATCTTTCTAATTTACATCAACGACATAGATGAGGGTCTCACCTGTACAATCTCAAAATTTGCTGACGATACAAAAATTGCAAATAGCGTACTCTCAAAAGAACAAGTTGGCGATATGCAACACAATCTAGATAAATTGTCATGTTGGGCCCAAATTTGGCAAATGAGTTTCAATGCGGATAAATGTAAAGTACTACATATCGGATACCTAAATGAGAAAGCAAACTATTCGATGAATGGCACTCAGCTTAAGAATGTAAACAGAGAAACCGATCTGGGAGTAACAATATCGAGTAATCTAAAACCGAGTCAACAATGTTCAGAAGTTGTTAAGATGGCAAACAAAATAATTGGCTTTATAGGCAGGTCATTTGAGCATAAATCCAAAGAAGTTATCCTAACCCTTTACAATTCCTTAGTCCGCCCTCTTCTGGAATACTGCGTTCAATCCTGGTGCCCTTATTACCAAAAAGATATAAACAAGCTAGAACGAGTTCAACGTAGAGTTACCAAAATGATACCTAGCCTAAAGAACAAACCATACAAAGAGCGTCTTAGAGAATTAAATCTATTTCCTTTAACCCAGTGCAGATTAAGAGGTGACTTAATTCAAGTGTTCAAAATCATCAAAGGCATCGACAATATGAACTGTAGTAAGTACTTCACTATCGACCAATCTAATTACACGCGGGGAAACGGTTGCAAAATTATTGGTAAATCTTTTAACTCACACGAATCTAAGAATTTCTTCTTCAATCGAGTTGTCAACTTGTGGAATGGGCTTCCCCGAAACGTTATAGACTGCATCACCGTTGATTCATTTGAATTCCGCCTAGACAAATATCTCGCATCAAACCCGCGACTGACTGCGTTTGTAAATGAATAACTTTATTTTATCCCCCCCTCAGTTACAAACCCATCTGTCCCCTACTAACTTCCTAATCCTGCCACGGACATTAGTTCCAGGGCAGTAATTCCCTTTCCAATGTTCCCTTACCCACTCTAAACCACTGTTTGGACACTTGATCCTCAGTGTTTTGGAGGACAAGCAACCTAGAAGGGTCACTAGATATGTTGTTGCTTGATTTCCTTTGTACTCCTTTGTACCTCGCTCTCGTAAACCCTCTTAGTCAATCTCTCGCTTTCCATACATTCCATATAGCCGGACCATCTCAAGTTGTTCCTTTTCACACTTTCCAGCACATCTACCTCCACATCACACCTCCTTCTTACCTCCTCATTCGTCTGTCTATCCCTCCAGTGCCGTATTAACTTATGGCTGGGCCGCTAGGCTTCGAGCTTCATTGGGCCCCTCGACATCCCCCACTGTGCGTCAAAATTTCACATAAATTGATTTTTTATTTTTATTTTTTTTTTATGTAGTTTAACGCACCCTTAGCGTCTCTCGTATCAAAGAGGATTCCTATAAATTAATTTCAGTGACGCGCAGGGTGCATTTGCCGTATCCATAGTGTTAACATTTAACACTAAAAAAAAAAAATTGGATGGGCCCCTGCTTTTGGTGGGCCCCTAGGCTTCAGCCTAGTCAGCCATATGGATAATACGGCACTGTATCCCTCCATGTAACTCCGTACGCACTTCTCAAGTAACTAATTTCCACCGCTCTCACTCTTGGTCTGAGTCTTTTTCCGAACGTCCATGCTTCGCTTCCGTAAGTTAGTGTCGGGATTACCACACTGTCATGCAAGGATTTCTTCACTTCCATACTGACCACTCTATTTCTTGTTACTTTTTTCAACGTTCCTACAACCCTCTTCCCCTATTGCACCCTCTCCCGCACTTCTTCATCCATAGTCCCATCTTTACTCAACACACTGCCCAGATACTTAAAAGAGCTGATAATCTCCATAGCCTGACCGTTCAACTTAACCTCACACTCTGTGACTTCACCCCTTTCGAAGACCATAACCTTGCTCTTCCCCGCATTTACCTTCAAATTCCGTTTTTCGCACACTGTTCCAAACTCATTTACCAGACCTTGCAACTCCCATTCATTATCGCTCATCAGAACTGTATCATCCGCAAACAGCAGTATAGGCAGCTTCCACTCATTTCCCTTCCTTTTCAGCGATACACCATCATCCACTGCTCTTCCTAGTATTTCTTTCATGACTCCATCCATATATACAGTAAACAACCACGGGGACATCACACACCCCTCAGACCCTGTTTCAACCCAACACTCAGGTCAAAGAACTTGCTCTGCTCATTCTCCACATGTACTACCGCCTTTGCACCCTCATACATGCCTTCACTGCTTTGAGCAACTTGCCATCTACTCCGTATATTCTAAGTACTTTCCACATGGCTTCTCTATCCACTCTGTCATAGGCCTTCTCCAAGTCCATAAAGGCAACATACACCTTTTGTTGCTTCTCCAGATATTTCTCCACAACACAATTCAGGGTAAAAATCTGATCTACACATCCTCTTCCCTTCCTAAAACCTCCCTGCTCGTTGCCTATCCATTTCTCCGTTCTCACTCTCACTCTCTCAATCACTACCCTACTGTACACCTTCCCTAGTACGCTTAAAAGACATATTCCTCGGTGGTTACCACACACTCCTCTGTCCCCTTTGCCCTTATATAGGGGGACTATTATGCCAGTCTTCCAGTCATCGGGTGCATTCCCCTTCTCCCATGCTAGTTTGCACATTTTCCATACCCATTCCATCACTATCTCACCACCATACCTCAACATTTCCCCACACACAACATCTGTTCCTGGTGCTTTCCCCAACTTCACTCTTTTCATGGCTTCCCACACTTCTGACCTCCTGATCCCCACCTCCTCCTCCAATACTTCTCCTCTTCTCCCTCCCATACCCTATCCAACTATGTTTGCTGGCTCTTCATTCCATACATTTAGCAACTCGTTGAAGTACTCCCTCCATCTTTCGACTCTCTCTTGCTTCTCGGCTAGCATTCTCCCATTCTTATCTTTCACACTATTACTGTTTCCCTTGCTACCTTCCCTAACTGTCTTGACTTCTTTCCAGAAGAGTTTCTTACACTCCCTCCATTTTACACTCAGATTCCTTCTAAATTCATCATCTACTCTTCTCTTACTTTCCTTAACTACTCTCTTCACCACTCTCTTTCTCTCCACGTACCTCGCTTGTTTCTGCTTCTCCAAATCTTCATTCCCTCTACTACCCAACCACTCTCTATACGCTTTCTTCTTATCTTCCACAGCTATTTTTACCTCTTCTGTCCACCATGCTGTACCTTTCACTCCCCTCCCTCTTCTCCTAACTCCACACACCTTCTCACATGCTGCACAGACCTCTTCCTTAAACACCTTGCTTATCTCCTCCTCTTCCTCTATATCTTCCAGGTCGAACCCACCTAATCATCTTTCTACTGCTCTCCTGTACTATTCCCTGATTTCCTCCTCCTGTAGCCTCTCCTCCCTCCTCACCATTCCACCTTCCTCTCGCCTCCCTCCAGCTCTCCTCACCCACTTCTTTTGTATCCTAACCTTAGCTATTACTACATAATAATCAGACAGACCCCTTCCAATACCCCTATACACCCTAGCATCCATCACAGATTTCTTCATTCTTTCATCCACACATACAGTATATAATCAATCAGTGACTTTCGTTCCACCACTGTCTTATCCTTCATTGTCCACACCACTTTCCATGTGTACCTGTGTATCATTCTGTGTCGGAAGAAGGTGCTGGCTATCCACAACCTCCTCCCCACACATACGTCCACAAGTGCACTACCATTCCCATTCACCTCTAACGGGACCCCCCACTCTCCCACCAGTCCATCAACTTTTCTATCACCCACCTTACCAATCATATCCCCAATTATGTTTCGCCATAATTCGCTTAATTCGCTTATTAAAAAAACTTGGTTACCCGGCGAATATGGACATACACAAAAAAAGGCATTCGCCGGGCATTCGCCGTCGCCAATTATGTAAAAATACCCAAAAGTGCTTTATATCAATTAATTTTCTCTAACTCTTGAGGCAGTCTCGGAGAGAAGCTAGGTAAAGTGGACCTTATAAAACAAAAACGAGTAAAGAACTGATAATATTGTACGCATGGGAAACTCCATATATAGTTGGCTCTATTGTGTAAAAGATTCAGTTTCAGTGAGAAGTGTGCTTCACCCGAATTCCACGTCTTACCAACATTTCTGAAGTAACTGTTGATGAATGAGAATAAGTGTAGAACAAAACGTATCATTTACATGGTAACCTTCAAATACATTTTGTCCAGGGCAATGTTATTGTGAATTATTCTGATGTCATGGTGTCTAGCTTAGTTGACATGTAACCGTATAATATGGAGAATATATACGGATCTGATGCTATATCTTACATAATTATGGACAAATTAAAATAAAGTCGTGATCACCGTTGATGACCCATTTGCATGTTTTAATCTTTAAATTCAATTTCTGAAGCATGTGGGATATAATAGAGCATAGTGTTGTTACGTTTGTTCACAACTATGTATAACCTAAACTAAATATCAGCATACTCACATCTTCTTTAAGGTAACCCCATTCGCCATCTGCGGGCTTCACAATGGCATATGTAAATTTGAGTTGTGTAGCTATCACGTCCAGTATAAACGTGGACAGGCTGGGCTTCAATTTAACGAAAAGCGACTCTTTAGTTTCCGAATAGTCGACGAATGGCAAAAAATCCAGTGTAACTCCTGTAACACGGTGTCAAAGAATGGAAAGATTATAAGAATGAAGACAGGAATATTTACTTGAAATTGCATTTTTGTTTTCCATAATATTAGTTTTATAACATATTACGCTTTCTAAAGCATGCTCTATATTATATATATATATTAAATAATAATAACGAGAAACGATGTATTCCGTTTTAGGACTGATTATGAATAGTCTCTCCTACCAGTTTTACCTGTAAGTTTCGTTCCATAGAAGTTGGCCATTTGTTCGGGGAAAATTGTGTTCGTACTGATGAGTCCTGTGTCTCTGGACCACCTGTTTACAGTGAGGACTTGCGGGGAGCCTGAAGGATGTAACAGTTGGCGTTTGCTTCAGTGGAGTTTTGGGTGTGGACCAGGAAGTAACGAGTGAGCCTTATGTTATAATACATAAGTGAGAGCAAAGGTATGAGACGAGCATCAGGAGGTTGTGCCATCATAAAGGTGACACAGGAAAACTTATTTAGTTTTTCTACATTCCTGAGTATATACTCAAATGTTTCTTTAACTTTGTTGAAGTTTGTAGCTGTACTCACATAAGGTTTTGATTGAGTTGATTTTTCCACATGTAATTTAGTGTCTTTCACAGTAGTATGTGAAAGAAAATGTGCTTCCATATGAGATGAATTCGTCATATTATAAGAATCTTGGTTTGCTAGTACAACTTTGAAACATATGGGAGTGTATTGTGTGTCTAATAAGTCCATCAGTAGGATTAATTCAGCAGCTGGATCATCTTGGGTATTAATGCTAAGATCAAAATGAAGACCCGTCCCTGATGCTTCCACTGTAATGAGCAGAAAGAAGGTTATGCCAGCTACAAATAATCAGCTTCATTGTTGATTTTTATATACTGCAAAGAAAATATAGCATTATTGATATATGGACCTATTTATTTATTTCTATATCTCTAGCGAACAGTATATGGTTTTAATGTTTTTCAAGACTTTTAATATATACAAAAAACTAAAATGTTTAATTAATTTCAGCATTATACTGGTATTAACGGGAGAAACGAAATTGCCGCTTGTCAACCCTTTCCCAAATTGTCCGATGTTGTGCTTTCTTGCTCTGAATGCCTAAATTCTATATTGTACATTGATGTTAAAGTAAGCAGACTTCATTGAAAAACAATAGAAATAAAAGTATTTCACATTTGTTTATAAACACAAACATTAGTGTAACATAAGTATTAACAGTCAGCTGATGAAGTAAATGGTTGTTGCCACACATAAGTAACAAGTCGAGCGGTGGAGGAAGGAAAGGGTGTTATGTAATATACCTTATAATTATCTCCCTTATCCTAATTATCTTCCTTATCCCGGTGGATCACATATATGCTTTCATTAATTTCATTGGAGGTGCTTGGTGTTGTGGTGAAATTAATAAAACATAGATTATAAAGCAATATTATTGAGTCACGTGTGCATAAGTTGGAAGTACAAGCCACATGCATACAATGAACACCCAAAAATGAAGTGTAAAGAACATTATTGTAGAGAATACACAAAAAGAAGATAAATCTACAGTTATTGGCCTCTTACTTTTTCGCTATTCTGTTGCTCCTAATAGGTTAATATTATTATTAGTAGATTTAGTATGGTTTGATGATGCGCGGAAATGTATATTTGACTTAAAATTGATACATTCAAGTATTAAAAACCTTCACCAAAGTGAGACTTGTCTGCCGCGGTTTGACGAGTTTACCCTCGAAACTCCGTTTTCTGTAGACAAATTTTCTTACGACACAGTGTTTTTCCCTCTCCCGTAGTCATTTTTAGTGATTTTATGTCTTCTACATCATTATTTAGAGCGGCGGGGGCCTAGGGGTGGCAGCCCCTAGGTTAGGTTAGGTTAATGACAATATTGTCATTCGTTTTACAATTATTCTTGGGCAGCTTATTCCTCCTCTAAGGTGTGCCAGAAGGGAATTTGGAAAAGAGTGACTGCGATGGGTGTGTCACTAGTTTTGGCTGTTATAGGCGTGCCAAGAGGAAGGGGGAGAGTGAGTTTGATGGGCGTTTCACTGGTTTTGGCTGCAATGGGCGTGCAACAAGAGGAACTAGAGTTGACTGCGATGGCCGTTTCACTGGGAAAGGTTTCGGCTGTGATGGGCTTGTCAAGAGAACTGGAGATGACTAACTAACCTAACCTGAAGACGACTGCTAAGGATACCACTTTGTCCCTGATTTCAAAACCTGGCCAGCCAAATTTACTACTACACTCTGGGTGAAAACTCTAAAACCCCTGCAGTACCAGCGGTCAGCAAACAACGAGTGCACATACAAGCTCCAGGCCTGGGGATGCTTTACAGTTTTCAGCCAGAGTGTGGTAGTAAAATTTGGCTGGCCCGGTTTAGAAATCAGGAACAAAGTGGTATCCTTGGTAGTCCTCTTCAGGTTAGCGAAAAGTTGCTGAGGGTGTCGCAGATGATGTTTCCTTCCTTCTTTGTCTTTTTTGTCTTCAGATGTACATTTTGGAGTGAGAGAGCGGGATACAGGGAGACGTAGACTGGGCTGAGGTTGGAGAGGGACTGATGTCAGTTGACCAGAGAGCCCTTGGGTCGTCCTTTTGTAGGTTTTGGTTTTGTTGTAGCTGCTGAAGTTTGTTTTTTATGTGAAATAGGTACAAATTTGGCTCGTTTGATGGATTGGTAGGTGTTGCTAGGTATCTGAATGGCAAAAGTAGTAGCGTGATTCTCTCTTATATGGTAATATTCCGTTACGTTTGAGGGTTGATTTTATGGCCAACTGGAACATTTTCAACTGTGATGACCAATCTCTGGTTTTGTGTTCTCCGAGTATTATTGCTAAAGTCATTAATGCACACTGAATTTAAATTCCTTGAATGCTTCCCTCCATCTCACAATCAAGGAGTATTTGCTCTGTGATCGCCATAATCATTGCAGGGATTGGCGGTCTATGATGATTATGGTCAATTTGGCACTGAGGAGGTACGACCAGAAGTATTGTAAAACCCAGATTTATCCTAGAGGGTCCTTTTTGTCATTGCAAAGGTCAGTTCTGGCTTGGTGAGAGTTCTATTGGGACAGGCCGTTGTATGTTCCCAGCCATCTTGTACTTGGGCTAAGACAGCCTCGATGCCTACCATAGATATGTTTGTGTAGAGGCAAAACGGTAAGGCACCATTGGGAAATTTACGAAAGGGGTGGAAGCTAAGGCATTCTGGTGGGTGGTTAGTGCAGTTTTTCTCTTGTAGTTCAATCGGTAGCAATTAGTATTATCAGTCAGTCAGTCAGTGGCCAGCCCTTACTCCCACAAGGGGTAGGTAGGATAGTAAAAGACTTGAGAAAGGAAAAAGAGGTGACAGGAGAAGAACACTTAACAGTTCACCCACAAAAAGCAAGCACATACGCATTCAGAAGCACCAATCACTCATCAGCCCCCGAAATCACTGGCTTCACCTCAGATGTTATTATACTTCCGGACAAGGTCTCTTCACATCAACATCTGGGACAAAGACCTTCCATTTTGTTTTTAATTTAAAAGGGTCCAGAGACCTTCTTGTATTTTCTCTAACAAACTTCCTCCATTCATTCCTGTCATATGCTAATTATTTTGCTTCAGCCATTCCCTTTTTACACCTTGACACACATTCTGACACCATATCATACCATCTTCTCGGCTTTCCATGCCTTCTTCTTCCTTCCACTTCACTGACATAGATCCTTTTAACTATTCTTTCTTCAGGCATTCTTGTCATACCATCTGAGAGCACTTTCTTCAACCTTTTGCTCTACCGACTTCTTAACTCCACATTCTTCCCTTATGTTCACACCTCTTACTTTGTCTATTCTTCGAACTCCACATGCATTTCTTAGCAAATCCATTTCAACTGCTCTTACTTGTGACTTATCATTACCAGAGTTTCACATCCATACATCAATGTCGGCACCGACACATCCTCATGCAATCCTCTCACTGCTTCCATACTAAAGTTTCTGCTCCTAAACAAGGCTTTCATTGCTCCAGCTACCGTTCTTCCTTGTGTTACTCTGTTTTCTACTTCTCTTGTACATTTTCCTTTTTTCTCCATCATGGCTCCCAGACACTTAAATTCTTCTACTAGTTTAAGCTGTTCTCCATTAATCCTTACATAACAAACAGTGACTCCTTCTCTTTCTACTACCATTACTTTGATTGTATTAACATTTACTTTCAGACCTCGTCTTTCACATACTTCCACAAATATCTCCCCTATCTGGCACAGGTCATTCCCGCCCTCAGCACATAACACTGCATCATCTGCATACAACACATTAGTGACAGTCATTCTGTTCCCACCACTCACCATCTCTAGTCCCTCTCTTCTTGTTCTGTCCTTTACTTCTCTCATTACCCCATCCATGTAGAGATTTGACAACTGTACATTAAACCACTCACTTAACACTCAACGAGCGGCCTAGGCGGTAACTTCTACTAGCTGCCAAGCGGGTGGTTTTACCCTAAACGAGCTTATTTCCGTGCTCTTTTTCATGCATAAACAAGAGCCAGAGCATAATACAATTATGTATCCCTGAAAGGGCGTTAATTGAGCTTTCCAATGACACCTGAACCATCCTTCTACGATCACTGGTTGTCTTACAACGATCGTGCAACCGAAGGGCAAAATCGCTAAAATACGGTAATTTCCTTACATAATTCCCTGTGTAGCGAGGTAGCGAGTGTGGATGTGTGTGGAGGGGACGGCAGTTGCCGCGCGGGACCCGTGCCGAACGGTCAGAGTCAACCTACATTCCTCCCACCGCTCGGACTCTCTCTCGGAGCCGATAATGTGCTCAAAATTGCATGCTACTATAGCCGGGCCCCGCCACATAGTCCTTGGTTCTCTTGTCCGACTATAGCCGGGCGCCGCTCTTTAAGGGTTAATGCGCCATTAATTCTTACACATGCTTCACTACCATCATAAAAACCTCTTCACAGCATTCAGCAATTTGTCTTTTACATCATAAAACTCTAAATCTGTCCATAATCCTTCTCTATTAACTTTGTCATATGCTTTCTCAAGATCCATAAATGCCATGTATACCCTCTTATGTTTTCCCCATGCCGTCTCTATCACCTGTCTCACTGCAAACATATAATCCACACTCGCTTTTCCATTGCTGATTTCTTTCACTCTGTCAATCACTATTCTCGCATATACCTTGCCAGCCACACTCAACAGACTAATACCTCTGTAACACTTACATTAATTTTGTTCACCTTTACCTTTATACAACGGGACAATCATTCCCCTCTTCCAGTCCACTAGCACCACTCCATTTGTCCAAGCTCTTGAACATAGTTTCGACAGCCAATCCATTGATACTTCACCTCCATTCCATATCATTTCACACTGTATTTCATCTACACCAGCAGCTTTTCAATTTGTCAACTTCTTCACTGCTTTCACTATTTTTATTCTAGATATGTTCCATCTTTCTACATGTCTCTCACGTGGCACATCCAACAGATCTCTACCATTGACAACTGCTGTTTCCATTTCCACTCATTAGTCCTTCAAAATACTCATCTTTCCCTTTTTTGCTCTTCATCTGTAATCACATTTCCTCTTTCATCTTTCGCATTTACACATTTCTGACCACATTCTCTCCTGCATTTACGCACTTCCTTCCAAAATAATTTCTTATTAGTATTAGTATTTTTAATTATTATTATCAACAATGGGTTAATGATATACTGTAGGGTGCGAAAATCTTATCACAAATAGGAAAGGTACAAAACCTTTAAAACTTCGCTGCTAAGGTTGCAATAGGCGGTGATTTTAACCCGGAAAGCGCTGGAGTTATGTTTTTTAAGTGCTGTCGGTGCCACGCCTTGAAAGGTAAATTCAAACAAAATTGTCTATATTTACCATATAAAGCAATATTACTGTTAGTCTGTTCCATTTGCACATATTTTACTTGTTTAATACACACGTGACCATTGAAAAACTAGAAAATAGGTGTAAACAGAAAACATCCAGTGAAACACTGTATGTTTATGACGGGAAAGGTTGGTGGGAGGGAGCACAACATACATCCACCCTCCACGACGTCTTGCGAGATACTAGCGGCTGTGCATAGAGGTAGGGAGACTGGTGACAACGATTTCAGATGGGAGAAAGCAAAGAAAGAGGATATTGAAAGGAACAAATCGAATAAATGAGTAGGGGGGAGTGGGGGGGGGAGATGGAGGGGGAAGTGTGACACATTTAGGGGGAAGGCAGGAGGTGGTGGAGGGAAAACATACTACCTATCACATATGATTTTTTTTTTTTTTTGTTTTTTTTTTTTTTATGGGCTGTCTACTGGAAGGAGCAGTCCCATTCGACAGTAAAACCTTCCGGAAGGAGTGTCCAGCTCTTAGGTTAAGGACGACTACATCACACCTTGTATACGAGAACTGTGGTGGCTAAAAATACAACAAATATATATGTATGACTTGGGCATAGGCTAAATACTTATAGCATATTGAACAAAATATTTTCGAACAGGCAATTCTCACTCCCTAAAACAAGAGAAAGTTGCAATATCAAAACGAGATGGCAGTTAGTTACAACTGTTTGTCCCTAAAGCCAACACAAGTATCAGACCAATATCCCTAAAAGTTGCCTAAAATTCGGAATAGCCTCCCATCTTGTATAACAAGTACTAATACCATACACTAGTTTAGGTAGTAGTTGCAAAGTTTTCTTCTGATTATCCAGCAAAACAAATATTATAATTACTGACTATGTAAACTATTTTTATTCGCACAACATACAGTACTTTTGTGTTTTGTAAATTCATCTAGAATATAACATGTTGTGTTTATAATGTATCGTATGTTAAGAAGAACCATTGTAATAATGGAATATATTTTCTGATTCTGATTCCTGGCTACCCGCAGAAACTTTCAAAGCCTTGTTCTTTAATTTTGGCATAGCCTCCCATCTTGTATTATAAGTACTGATGCTATACACTCGTTTAGGAAGCAGTCCCCTGACACAAACACTGGCATGACGCAAATAATAAACAGTTTCCGGCAATTTGAAACCCCACCTATGTTAAAGAACAATTATTCTTTGAAGCTAATGTGTCTGTTCTAATCTTAGTTCCCAGCACATTAAGGACTGCACGCTCATACAGATAGGTTTACACGGCCAAATGACAATTAGTGACTGGTCGACATCTGAAGGATATATTCTTAACAACAAGACTTAAAGGGCTCAATAAACCTCACAACCTTTCACCTCAACAATGACAACATCATTGAATGGTAGATAAAAATGCCCAGCACAATGGATTCACAGCAACACCACAAGATTAGGGATTAGCAATTCTCAAATTAGCGCCACCTGTGTTACCCTAAACAACTTTCTACTGTTATTAGATATTATTGTTTGATTTCTTCAGTCACATTTATGATTGAATGGCTTCGAAAAAATTACAGCTGTTAATGTGGCAGCGGTATTAAGTTAATATCGAAGCAATGATACATGCAATATATACAGTATATACAAGTATATACTGTATGTACAGTATATATATATATATATCTATATATATTGGATACAAAAGAAGTGGGTAAGGAGAGCTGGAGGGAGGCGAGAGGAAGGGGGAATGGTGAGGAGGGTGGAGAGGCTACAGGAGGAAATCAAGGAAGAGTACAGGAGAGCAGTAGAAAGACAAGTAGGTGGGTTCGACCTGGAAGATATGGAGGAAGTGGAGGAGATAAGCAAGGTGTTTAAGGAAGAGATCTGTGCAGCATGTGAGGAGGTGTGTGGAGTGAGGAGAAGAGGGAGGGGAGTGAAAGGTACAGCATGGTGGACAGAAGAGGTAAAAATAGCTGTGGAAGACAAAAAGAAAGCAAATAGAGAGTGGTTGGGTAGTAGAGGGAATGAAGATTTGGAGAGGCAGAAACGAGCGAGGTACGTGGAGAGAAAGAGAGTGGTGAAGAGAGTAGTGAAGGAAAGTAAGAGAAGAGTAGATGAGGAATTTGGAAGGAATCTGAGTGTAAAATGGAGGGAGTGTAAGAAACTCTTCTGGAAAGAAGTCAAGAAAGTTAGGGAAGGTAGCAAGGGAAACAGTAAGGGTGTGAAAGATAAGAATGGGAGAATGCTAGCCGAGAAGCAAGAGAGAGTCGAAAGATGGAGGGAGTACTTCAATGAGTTGCTAAATGTAAGGAATGAAGAGCCAGCAAACATAGTTGAATATGGTATGGGAGGGAGAAGAGGAGAAGTAGTGGAGGAGGAGGTGGGGATCAGGAGGTCAGAAGTGTGGGAAGCTATGAAAAGAGTGAAGTTGGGGAAAGCACCAGGAACAGATGGAGTGTGTGGGGAAATGTTGAGGTATGGTGGTGAGATAGTGATTGAATGGGTATGGAAAATGTGCAAACTAGCATGGGAGAAGGGGAATGCACCCGATGACTGGAAGACTGGCATAATAGTCCCCCTATATAAGGGAAAAGGGGAAAGAGGAGTGTGTGGTAACCACCGAGGAATATGTCTTTTAAGCGTAGTAGGAAAGGTGTACAGTAGGGTAGTGATTGAGAGAGTGAGAGTGAGAACGGAGAAATGGATAGGCGACAAGCAGGGAGGTTTTAGGAAGGGAAGAGGATGTGTAGATAAAATTTTTACCCTGAATTGGTGTTGTGGAGAAATATCTGGAGAAGCAACAAAAGGTGCACAGTATGTTGCCTTTATGGACTTGGAGAAGGCCTATGACAGAGTGGATAGAGAAGGTATGTGGAAAGTACTTAGAATATACAGAGTAGATGGCAAGTTGCTGAAAGCAGTGAAGAGCATGTATGAGGGTGCAAAGGCGGCAGTACGTGTGGAGAATGAGCAGAGCGAGTTCTTTGACCTGAGTGTTGGATTGAAACAAGGGTGTGATGTCCCCGTGGTTGTTTACTGTATATATGGATGGAGTCATGAAAGAAATACTAGGAAGAGCAGTGGATGTTGGTGTATCGCTGAAAAGGGAGGGAAATGAGTGGAAGCTGCCTATACTGCTGTTTGCGGATGACACCGGTCTGATGAGTGATAATAAATGGGAGTTGCAGGGTCTAGTAAATGAGTTTGGAACAGTGTGCGAAAAACGGAATTTGAAGGTAAATGTGGGGAAAAGCAAGGTTATGGCCTTCGCAAGGGGTGAAGTCACAGAGTGTGAGGTGAAGTTGAACGGTCAGGCTATGGAGATCATCAGCTCTTTTAAGTATCTGGGCAGTGTGTTGAGTAAAGATGGGACTGTGGATGAAGAAGTGCGGGAGAGGTGGCAACAGGGGAAGAGGGTTGTAGGAACGTTGAAAGCAGTATCAAGAAATAGAGTGGTCAGTATGGAAGTGAAGAAGTCCTTGTATGACTGTGGTAATCCCGACACTAACTTACGGAAGCGAAGCATGGACGTTTGTGGAGAGACTCAGACCAAGAGTGAGAGCGGTGGAAATGAGTTACTTGAGAAGTGCGTGCAGAGTTACATGGAGCGATAGACAGACGAATGAGGAAGTAAGAAGGAGGTGTGGTGTGGAGATAGATGTTTTGGAAAGTGTGAAAAGGAACAACTTGAGAGGAACGTATGGGAAGCGAGAGAATGACTAAGAGGGTGTACGAGAGCGAGGTGGAAGGACAGAGAGGGAGAGGTAGACCGTAGGAGAGGTGGAAGGATGGAGTGAGGAAGTATATGAATGAAGGCGGTGCTGGTTGGGAGAGGGGCGTCGACTGACTGGGGACAGAGGTGCTTGGGGGCAGTTCGTTCGTGGCCACCCCTTCGGCAATCATGGCGTCAGGCAATAGATATATATATATATATATATATATATATATATATATATATATATATATCTATCTATCTATCTATTGCCTGACGCCGTGATCCCCGAAGGGGTGGCCACGAACGAACCGCCCCCATGCACCTCTGTCCCCAGTCAGTCGACGCCCCTCCCCCCAACCAGCACCACCTTCGTTCATGTACTTCCTCACTCCATCCTTCCACCTCATATTCGGTCTACCTCTCCCCCTCTGTCCCTCCACCTCGCTCTCATACACCCTCTTAGTCATTCTCTCGCTTTCCATACGTTCCATATATATATATATATATATATATATACAAAATTACCTGGACCTCGGCTAATTGTTACTCTTTCTATTGATTTCTGCAATTTTCACTGACTTTCCTCTAACTTTCACTCTGTTGAACACCATCTCTCCTCCTACAAACCTGATCTTCTCTTCCTCATCGAAACTCAGGTGTCTTTAGCAGCATCCAGCAGCCCCTTCTCTGTATCCTCCTCCTTTCTCTATCCTAGTTTCAAAGCCAAAGGTGGATGTTGTGCATATGTGCACAACAAACTCACTTGCTCTCGTGATCCCGATTTCGACTCCTCTGAATTCTCAACTTTATGGCTCAAACTTTCCTGTCATTCTCTTACTAAATATTTCTGCGCTGTCTACCTTTCCCCTAACTCTACCAACTTTTCCAAATTCTTTGACGATCTAAACTCTACAGTGGAACACATTTTATCTATTTTCCTTTCTCAGAAATCTCCCTCTTAGGAGATTTCTACGTTCACCACCGCCAATGGCTCTCCTCTCACACTACTGACTCACCTGGTGAACAAGCCTACGTCTTTTCTATCATAAATGACCTAGACCAGTTAGTTCAGCAACCCACCCGTATCCCGGATCGCATCGGAGATCGGCCCAACATTCTTGACTTGTTTCTAACTTCTAACCCTTCTTCATATACTGTCGATCTTTTCTCTCCTTTGGGGTCCTCCGACCATAAACTTATCTCTGTCAACTGTCCTATCTCTCCAGTAGGGCCACCCGATCCTCCTAGCCGGCGGCGCTTGTGGCACTTTGGCGCTGCCAACTGGGAGGCTCTCCGGCAGTACTTCTTTGATTTCCCATGGAATGATTTCTGCTTCCATGGCCGGGGACCCTCAGAGAGTGCTGAACGCATTACCGAGGTAATCCTATCGGGCATGGAAGCATACATTCCATTCTCATTTTCTCAGACTAATGCTAAACAAATATTGGTTTACTCACGCCTGTTCTACTGCTGTCCGCAATAAGGAGGAAGCATTCAAACGGCACCGACGCCTTAAAACTCAAGACTCTCATTCTTCCTATGTTTCTGCCTGGAATCAAGCCAAATCTGTTCTTCGACTTGCCAAACACTCTTTCATCAATAATAAATGCACTGAACTATCCAACTCTAGCTCTTCCCAAACTTTCTGGCATCTTGCCAAAAACCTCTGCAACAATTTCTCTTCCTCGTCTTTCCCTCCCCTTTCCCACTCTGATGGCACAACCATCACTTCTTCCTCTGACAAAGCTAAACTCTTCGCTCAAACTTTTGCTAGAAACTCCACCTTGGATGATTCCGGTGCAATTCCTCCCTCTCCACCCTCCTCTCTCTTACTTATGCCTAATAACCTAATCTCTTCTAAAGATGTACTTTCTACCCTCTCTGGGCTTAATACTAATAAGGCGTACGGTCCGGACGGTGTTCCTCCTGTTGTTCTCAAAAACTGTGCTTCCGTGCTGACTCCCTGCCTAGGCAAACTCTTTCGTCTCTGTCTATCCTCTAACGTCTTCCCTTCATGCTAGAAGTTTGCTCACATTCAACCTGTCCCAAAGAAGGGTGACCGCTCTCAACCCTCCAACTATCGTCCAATTGCTCTCATCTCTTGTCTTTCTAAAGTTTTTGAAACTATTCTTGCTTCCAAATTTCTTAAGCATTTCTCTTCTCATAATCTGCTCTCAGATCGCCAGTATGGCTTCCTTAAGGGTCGCTCTACTGGTGATCTTCTTTCATATCTTACTAACTCTTGGTCATCCTCCTTTCGGGACTTCGGTGAGACTTTTTCTATTGCAGTAGACATATCGAAAGCCTTCGATAGAGTCTGGCACAAATCTTTAATTTCTAAACTACCCTCCTTCAGTTTCTATCCCTCCATCTGTGCCTTTGTCTCTAATTTCCTTTCCGGCCGTTCCATAGCCGCGGTTGTGGATGGCCATCGTTCATTTCCTCACCCTATAAACTCTGGTGTTCCACAGGGCTCTGTCCTATCTCCTATTCTCTTTCTAATTTTTATAAATGATCTCCTCAACTGTACCTCAATTCCCATCCATTCATACGCAGATGACTCAACCTTACACTACTCCATTAGTTTTTCAGAACGCCCCAGCCAGCAATCCCTCAACGACAAACGTAATGAAGTCATAGAACTCTGAAATTCTGATCTAAATACTATCTCCAATTGGGGCAGAGAAAACCTTGTTACCTTTAATGCTTCCAAAACCCAATTTCTCCATCTATCTGCCCGTAAGGAACTCCCAGCGGACTATCCCTTATTCTTCAACAATACAAAAATCAATCCTTCATCTTCTCTCAATATTCTTGGTGTCTCTTTTTCTTCTGCTCTCAGTTGGAAGAACCATTTTACCAGTCTTGCTAAGGCAGCCTCCCAGAAGCTGGGTGTGCTCAACCGCCTTAGGGATTTCTTTTCCCCTGCAAAGCTTCTTGCTCTGTACAGGGGCATAGTGCATCCTTGTATTGAGTATTGTTCACATGTGTGGGGAGGTTCCTCTCACACCGCTCTCCTAGTCAAAGTTGAAAGGAAGGCCTTTCGTATGATTAACTCCCGTCCACTCACCAACTCTCTGCAATCTCTCTCTCTCCGCCGCAATGTTGCATCTCTCTCGCTATTCTATCGCTACTATAATAATCAGTGTTCCTCAGAGCTTTCCCAGTGTATACCACCTCCTTTACGTAGGGCACGTGGTACCCGTCTTGCAACTCAATCCCACCCCTACTCTGTGCAACTCTCCAACCCGAGATTGAAACGTTACTCTCAAACTTTCTTCTACTCAACAGCTTAGCTCTGGAACTCTCTCCCAGAATCAGTCTTTCCCTCTTCCTATGACTTAAATTGCTTCAAACTCCGTGTGTCCAGGCATTTTGGCTCGAACGTCCCTTGATTTTGGCCCTGTCACTCTTTCAACTATGGGGGAGGCACTCGCTATAGGCAGTTCTGCCATTTGCCTCCCTCAATCACATAGACAAAAAAAAAATATATATATATATAAACCTTGTTGTATTTAATGCTTCCTAAACTCAATTTATCCATTTTACTAGCCGTCAGGAACCTCCAGAGGACTATCCCTTATTCTTCAACAATAAAAAAACAACCCTTCATCTTTTCTCAATGTTCTCGGAGTCTCTTTTTCTTCTGCTCTCACTTGGAAAGACCATATTACCAGTCTCGCTAAGGCAGCCTCCCAGAAGATGGGTGTGCTCAACCGCCTCAAGGGGTTCTTTACCACTGCACAGCTCCTTGCTCTGTACAGGGGCACAGTGCGTCCTTGTATTGAGTATTTTTCACATGTGTGGGGAGGATCCTCTCACACCGCACTCCTAGACAAAGTAGAAAGGAAAGCCTTTCGTATCATTAACTCCCGTCCACTCACCAACTCTCTGCAATCTCTCTCTCTTCGCCGCAGTGTTGCATCTCTCTCGCTATTCTATCGCTACTACAATTCAGTGTTCCACGGAGCTTTCCCAGTGTATACCACCTCCTCTACGCAGGGTACGTAGTACCTACCTTGCAACACAATCCCAACCCTACTATATGCAACTGTCCAATCCAAGAGTGAAACGCTATTCCCAGACTTTCTTCTATTCAACTGCTGAGCTCTGGAACTCTCTCCCAGAATCAGCCTTTCCCTCTTCCTATGACTTATATTGCTTCAAACTCTGTGTGTCCACGCATTTTAGCTCGAACGTCCCTTGATTTCGGCCCTGTCACTCTTTGAAATCTGGGGGAGGCACTCGCTGCAGGCAGTTATTCCTTTTTTCTCCCTCATTCACATAGAAAGAAAAACAAATATATATATAGTATATCTATTGACGAAATTGAACTGCAATTACAGTTTTAATTTTATTTATTTTTACTTGTATATATACAATATAATTATATATATATATATATATATATATATATGTTTTAGCTAGACAATCACCAATGAGGGTAACGGAATCCCTATCGCACAGCATAAAATACTTTTGGATATCAGTCCACGCAGAAGGTGCTAATCTCTATGGTAATTCCTTGAGACACCTCGACCCCGCAGTTCCCTTTTGTTGGGTCCTTTTATCTACCAGTCACTGTGGTTGTCATTTCTGAGGTGAAGGGTTGTATTCAGCCTATATGTATAAAGGTTCGATGTATTTGAAATAAATAAGCAAATATATTTTTGCACCTCAATACAAATATCATCTGGTATTGATAATTGCTGAGTGAATGTGTAATGTTTGTGTTCATTATAGTTCGTCTTTCTACGAGAACTAGAGCCGTTTGAGATGCAATTTGATACTCGAATGGTTATTGGTCTATGAATACATATATATTCATATACATACATAAATGTACAGATCGAGGGCTCCACATGAAGTGCGGTTCCGGTCTCACGTCCTAATGGCGGCGTTCCAGGCAGCCCTGTTCAGAGCTGCTTCACTTGTCAGGTTCTATTCAAGATCAGACCACCAGGTCTGATCTGACGTCTTTCTTGGTCTGCCCCTAGGTGCAACTTCCTCTACGATCATGGACTTCCATCTTTTCCCCCAACTTGGTTAATCCATCTTCTGCCCATCCAAACTTGCTAGTCTGTATCTCATCACTGATACTCCTGATACCTAACTTTCTCCTAAACTTTTCTCTAGATATCTTATCTTACAGTTTGGCACCACACATCCATCACACCATTCTCATCTTGTTGCGTTCCATTCTGTTGATATCGTCCGCTTTGACAGGCCACGTTTCTTAAGCATATGTCATTGCACTTCTAAAGCGTACACCTTTCTTTTCAAGGGGAGAGGGAGCTAATCAATCAATCAATCAACCAAATATGTTTATTTAGCCTAAAAGTATGGAATAATTTAATTTTTGTTATACCTGTTGAGACGTCTGCTTGAGAAACTCGCTTAACCTGGCAAGCGCGATAAGCCTCACGGAAATATTTGTATAGCATACGCGATAGGCCTCATAAAAAATACCTTCCAAAACACCCCACGCTACTCAGAAAAATGCAATATGAGATTAGGTGAGACAATTCCCCTTTAGTACCTCCTACCATTCCTTTACAATGTCCCAACCCCCCCTTCCCCACTTTTATCCCCCCTCTTCCTCCCTCCTCAATTATCATCTATATTTCCTCTTATTTCTCTCATTTAACGGCTATTTTCCGCACCAATTATCGTCAGGCGGGCTCGGAGACAGGGGTGAGTCACATTCCGACTCTCTAGCAGTCTGAGAGCTTTCCCAGGCTGTTCAGTAGCTTGCGAGACGTTGTAGAGGAAAGATGTATGTCTCTCACCCGGCTGCCCCAGAATACGGCGAAAATATACGTTTTCCACCACCAAATTGCTGTTCCCAATTCTTCAATGTTTATATGTTTATCATATAATTAAAATATACATGCATGGAGAAGAAATAATGCTTTATATGGTCTATCTATCTATCTATCTATTGCCTGACGCTGTGATCCCCGAAGGGGTGGCCACGAACGAACCGCCCCCATGCACCTCTGTCCCCAGTCCGTCGAAACCCCTCCCCCCAACCAGCACCGCCTTCGTTCATATACTTCCTCACTCCATCCTTCCACCTCTCTATCGGTCTACCTCTCCCTCTCTGTCCCTCCACCTCGCTCTCGTACACCCTCTTAGTCATTCTCTCGCTTCCATACGTACCATGGCCGTACCATCTCAAGTTGTTCCTTTTCACACTTTCCAGCACATCTACCTCCACACCACACCTCCTTCTTACTTCCTCATTAGTCTGTCTATCCCTCCATGTAACACCGCACGCACTTCTTAAGTAATTCATTTCCACTGCTCTCACTCTTGGTCTCAGTCTCTCAACCAACGTCCATGCTTCGATTCCGTAAGTCAGTGTATATGGTAAATATAGCAAATTCTGTCGGAATTGAAGTGGTTTTTTTCTCGCATACACGGCACTTTTGGCTACCTCAATTACGCGCTCCTCGGGTTAGAGGTACCTTGCATTTAACCTGAATTTATTTAAAGTTTAATGCAAAACTTTTGACGGTGGTTGTTTGATAATTATAATTATTGTTTTACTTTTATGTAACATTTACCTACACAATATATGTACTGCATGAAATCATCCATGCACATTATCACTCACCACATAAACATACTCAACACAAGACTACACTGTCATTACATTTGATGTAATGGAGGAAGTTTGATATAAATTCAATGGTATTTAATATTTGCCCAAGAAATATGATTTGAGGGATATCTTAAAACTAAATAGGAAGGATTCATCTTGAATATGTCGAGGCAGTGAATTCCAGACTATTACACCATCATAATTAATTAATTATTTGGGATTGAGTTGACGTCATTATTGTAATTTTTAAATATCTTGTATTATTGCATTTTTTCCCTCATGTTTAGCCCCATTAGTTTAGATATTTTATAACGTACGCCCTATTATTTTGTTTTATTTTAAGACATTTCGTCCCATTTCCTTGTCCATATGAAGACCTATCATGCCATTTAGGTGTCGTTTTTTTCCTGGCGACAGATGGCGAGCCTGTAATTGTTTTGAAGGTAATTGTCCTATTATTTTCCTTTGTGCCAGTTTCAGTCTATCTCGTCCAAACTGTGTGACAGTATGAGAAGAAAGGGTATACTAAGGAATAGTAAAGCTATTTAAGGGAGCCCACCTCACTTTTTTCTCTTTCTCTCCCTCTCTCTTTGGCTTGTATCCATTCGGCCCAATTCAGCCTACTGTTTTGAGACATTTACCCCCATCCAGGTGTCAATATGTTCTTGGCGAGCGGTAGCGAGCCAGCATATTTTGTTTTGTCTTGACAGCAAGCTAAATTTGTAAATTTTTCGATAGAAAATTTCTCCAGCGTAGCCGGATTTCTCCATACGATGCTGTCTCACTATCGCTCGCCAGGAATAAATCGACACCTGGATGGGGATAAACGTCTTAAAACAGGAGGCTGAATGGGGTCAAATGGATACAACCCAGAGAAAGAGGGCGAGAGAGAGAAACAAACGAGGAGGGCCCCCTTAAGTACTTCCGTAGTAAAGCAGTTACGTGTTAGGTGTAATAGTCCACATTGTTTATTCATCATAGTTATTCAAGTTTGTATACAGTATGTGATTGCCAAGTCAATTGTCTATCGAGTACAGCTTCAAGAAATCGTTATTTTCTTCTTCTTTCAACACAGTGTTACCAATGTTAATGGAATCTATATTAAGAGGAATATATTCCTCTCTGTGATGAACCATATATTCCTCTCTGTGATGAACCATATATTCCTCTCTGTGATGAACCATATATTTTGTTTTGTCGATATTTAGGGTTAGCATATTTGCGGTCATCCAACAATAGACACTAATTTTAGTCCATTATTAAAGGACTGCACTAGAGCATTAAAGGACTGCACTAGAGCATTAAAGGACTGCACTAGAGCATTAAAGGACTGCACTAGAGCATTAAAGGACTGCACTAGAGCATTAAAGGACTGCACTAGAGCATTAAAGGACTGCACTAGAGCATTAAAGGACTGCACTAGAGTATTAAAGGACTGCACTAGAGCATTAAAGGACTGCACTAGAGCATTAAAGGACTGCACTAGAGCATTAAAGGACTGCACTAGAGCATTAAAGGACTGCACTAGAGTATTAAAGGACTGCACTAGAGTATTAAAGGACTGCACTAGAGTATTAAAGGACTGCACTAGAGCATTAAAGGACTGCACTAGAGTATTAAAGGACTGCACTAGAGCATTAAAGGACTGCACTAGAGCATTAAAGGACTGCACTAGAGCATTAAAGGACTGCACTAGAGCATTAAAGGACTGCACTAGAGCATTAAAGGACTGCACTAGAGCATTAAAGGACTGCACTAGAGCATTAAAGGACTGCACTAATTAAAAGGACTGCACTAGAGCATTAAAGGACTGCACTAGAGTATTAAAGGACTGCACTAGAGCATTAAAGGACTGCACTAGAGCATTAAAGGACTGCACTAGAGCATTAAAGGACTGCACTAGAGCATTAAAGGACTGCACTAGAGCATTAAAGGACTGCACTAGAGCATTAAAGGACTGCACTAGAGTATTAAAGGACTGCACTAGAGCATTAAAGGACTGCACTAGAGCATTAAAGGACTGCACTAGAGCATTAAAGGACTGCACTAGAGTATTAAAGGACTGCACTAGAGCATTAAAGGACTGCACTAGAGCATTAAAGGACTGCACTAGAGCATTAAAGGACTGCACTAGAGCATTAAAGGACTGCACTAGAGCATTAAAGGACTGCACTAGAGCATTAAAGGACTGCACTAGAGCATTAAAGGACTGCACTAGAGCATTAAAGGACTGCACTAGAGCATTAAAGGACTGCACTAGAGCATTAAAGGACTGCACTAGAGCATTAAAGGACTGCACTAGAGCATTAAAGGACTGCACTAGAGCATTAAAGGACTGCACTAGAGCATTAAAGGACTGCACTAGAGCATTAAAGGACTGCACTAGAGCATTAAAGGACTGCACTAGAGCATTAAAGGACTGCACTAGAGCATTAAAGGACTGCACTAGAGTATTAAAGGACTGCACTAGAGCATTAAAGGACTGCACTAGAGCATTAAAGGACTGCACTAGAGCATTAAAGGACTGCACTAGAGTATTAAAGGACTGCACTAGAGCATTAAAGGACTGCACTAGAGCATTAAAGGACTGCACTAGAGCATTAAAGGACTGCACTAGAGCATTAAAGGACTGCACTAGAGCATTAAAGGACTGCACTAGAGTATTAAAGGACTGCACTAGAGTATTTAAATTACTACTGATCCTTGTGGAACCGTAAAGGGTAATGTTAATTACTACTGATCCTTGTGGAACCGTAAAGGGTAATGTTAATTACTACTGATCCTTGTGGAACCGTAAAGGGTAATGTTAATTACTACTGATCCTTGTGGAACCGTAAAGGGTAATGTTAATTACTACTGATCCTTGTGGAACCGTAAAGGGTAATGTTAATTACTACTGATCCTTGTGGAACCGTAAAGGGTAATGTTAATTACTACTGATCCTTGTGGAACCGTAAAGGGTAATGTTAATTACTACTGATCCTTGTGGAACCGTAAAGGGTAATGTTAATTACTACTGATCCTTGTGGAACCGTAAAGGGTAATGTTAATTACTACTGATCCTTGTGGAACCGTAAAGGGTAATGTTAATTACTACTGATCCTTGTGGAACCGTAAAGGGTAATGTTAATTACTACTGATCCTTGTGGAACCGTAAAGGGTAATGTTAATTACTACTGATCCTTGTGGAACCGTAAAGGGTAATGTTAATTACTACTGATCCTTGTGGAACCGTAAAGGGTAATGTTAATTTATTAGATTAAATATTGTTATACTCTACATAATGCTTACGATCTTTAAGATACGATTCAAACCAATGGTATTTATTATCTATAATTCCATAATACTTAAGTTTGTCTAATAGAATGTGACGGTCAATTGTGTCAAAAGCGTTTGACAAATATAATACTACAATAATTGTAAATAGTTATTATCAAATGCTGCAAGTATGTCATTATTGAATGTTGTTAGAACAGTCTCCATTGATTGCCCATGTCTAAATCCACACTGGACATCAGAAATTACACCTTTAGACGCACAAAACTCAGTAACTCTATTACACAATACTTTCTCTAATATTTTGCTCATGACTGGTAACACAGATATTTTATCATATTGGTCTATGATAATTAAATAGTTAATTATCTCCAGATTTTTATATTGGTAAAACCTTTGCAATTTTAAGATGATTGGGGAAAATACCCATGAAAAAAGGACATATTACAAAGGTATAGAATAACAGGCCACAAAGAAGGCACCACCAATCGTAAAATGTTCACAGGTATTCCATCACAGTCTGGAGAGGAATCCCGTAGCTGGCTAACTGTATTTAGTAATTCTTCCCTAGTCACTAGAGGCATTGATGAATATGATTCTTGTCAGCTTTGCAAGTATGGATTAATAGAAATGTTTGGTTTCCTAATATTTTAAGCAAGATTTTGGCCAACATTAACAAAGTATATATTAAATTGTTTTGTGTTATAATATGTGGTTCATCAATGTCATTATTGTTATAAATATATGGTTCACATAATTTGCTGTGCATGTTTTCCGAGAACTGATTTTGATATATACCAAGTATTTTTACAATCACCAGCACCTTCTAGCTTTAATTTGTAATAATTCCCCCTAGCAGTTCTTATAAATTGAGTAACCTGATTACGAAGCCTACGGTACCTCTCTTCAAAAGTGATGGGTTTTAGAGCACGTTTTCTCGCTAATGTATTCTTTTCTTTGATCATCTCTTATATTTGTGGGGCATACAAGGCTTATAAAGATGTTTTGCCTTCATTCGCTTAGTGATAATAGGAAAATATGTGTTGAAGGAAGCAGTAAATATTGTCATGAAGCTACTATATATGACTTTGGGGTTATATGAACAAACACTATCTCCCAGATAGCCTTTACCATTGCATCATTTAACTCATTCATGTTATTGGTAATGTAGTTTATATACATAATATTTTGTTTCTGCTGATCGATATGTTTTGGTGAGGAATTACTGCTGGTTTTGTAAAATGCAAACACTGGACAATGATCCGTGATTCTAGAATATATTGTATCACTCATTATATGCTGACTGAAATTGTTTGACCATATAATTATAATCTATAGTAGTCGCTGTTGTTGACGTCACTCTTGTAGGTTTAACAATTGAATTAATGAACAGCTTAGAATGAGATAATGAACAATAATCGTCAACGGAATTATCATTCGGGCTAACCACCTGCAAGGTAGCACAATTTATCCTCCTCACAATGTATATATTTCTCTCAAAAAAGCTTAATCCATATGAAGCTTTCTGTTTACTGTATAATTCTAACAACATTGTTTCTGGATTTGTTATTGTTAATTTCAATGAATATTGTTTAATACTGCCATGCAGAATAGTTATATTGTGTCTTTTTGTTTTGCTATGTGAATAAATGAGACAAAAGGCAAAGCTGCCTGTAACAAGTGTCCCCCGCAAGGTTGAAAGAGTGATACAGAGCCAAAATCAAGGTATGTTTTAAGGTAATTTAGGTGTGTTGAAAAGAAAAGAGGTTTGTGAAATAACGAAGAAAGAGGGTGGAAACACAACACCACCAAGAACCAACATTACCACCCTTGCCACCACACCCCCGAGGAAAGAAGCCCCAAGCGCCACACCACCAGAGTATGCCCGCACTTCCCCCAACACCAGGAAAGGACATCATAGTCACCACTAGGAGTCTGGGCAGTGACATGATCAAGAAGTACTGGAAGAAAGGCAAAGCAAGCAAAAACTTGCATAAGTCATAATATACCACCACGTGCCCTTCTTGCTCCAAGCTGCACCACTGCCGTGACAGGGAAAACCAGAGGGGCTACCCCAGCTGCCCCAGGCCCTCCTCCTAGCACATCCACCCTTCTTTCAAGGAGAAGGAACACTTGGAGAAACGCCACAAGTGGTAAGACTATGACAGGCAAAGTTAAGATCTATACAGTTTGAAAGCTCTTAAAAACACACTTTACTGGAAGGTTTTTTAAGAGCTGGAAGATTTGGGCTATTACCAAACAAACTACTAAAGCCCTGGCATATAAAGGTGTGTTTGGGATTTTTACATCTTGGCTCTACAAAGGAATATTAATTCTTCGTATCGATCATCAGGAATTACTGTCGCTCTTACGTTTGTCCGATGATAAGATATGTATAGCACTGGCAGAACAGATCTATTCGTATTCATTTAAGACCCCAAACCCAAGAGTACTGTAAGGTTCTTAATTAACGACTCTTATAAAGGTCAGGATTGTTGGGCGAGACAGTATAATACTGGTAGAACTTCTCATCACGTTAATCCGATGATATGTTACGTATAACACAGGTAGAACGTAACATATTCATTTAAGACCCCAAACCCAATAGTTCTACAACATCTTCCATCCTGCTGTCATCACCACACGACAGGACCACCACTACGGCCCAAGAACCTCATCGGAAGTGCCACGGAAGTGCAATATCTCCGGAAGTGCTTAGTGTCAACATCAGAAGTGCATAATGTCATCCCCCTGGAACTTATTGTGGATCCTCGATCGTGCTCGGAAATTTGTGTATATGCCTATCCATGTCTAACTGTAACTCTGTATCATATTATAGTTACATTGAATAAGACACTCTATGCTTGTACAGTTGTTGTTGTTGTTGTTGTTGTTGTTGTTCCCTAAGCTGCCTGGCCGGCCGGCTTGTACAGTACTCTGTATTATAGTTATTCTCTATTACGTTTGTGTATATGTTCATGTGGATTCAACTTCACCATTCGAGTAAGAACCTACCTAAATAGTCCACTTAACCCCAGCAAAGACCTGGCATAACAGTGTGCTTGTTAAGTGTAGTGAAATTAATAGGAGGAGGATGTGTTTGTGAGAGTTAGCTGGATTACTCTCCGTGTATGTGGGGCACCAATAGAAACGGTGGGGGAAGCCAGGCAAATGAAACCGGAGTTCCAGCAACTCCTCGTGTGCCTATGTGGCCTTCCCTGGGTACTGCCATGCTCGATTGGCACCTACAATTTCACCTGACAACATATTTGTATTCCGTTTAGATAAATATTTCCACTACGTCAATCTTTCGTGTAAGGTTATTAGTAATCTTATTATAATTAGGAATGATGTACAGTTGCTCAATCTCATTGGTTAATTTTGTTTTGCATAAGCCGATTACATCAAAATTATATGCAAATCAATTCAAACAGTTCTCAGAAAATTCTTCCAAATGTAGTGGTAATATAGCAGATGAGTAAAGCTATTCTAAGTAGGGAGCTGCGTTTCAGGAGTATTTGAAAAGAGATAACTGCATGATGGATGTATATAATTTAGCTAATCAACCGAATAGTTATCAGGGTCGTTATAGTGGCCATGTTTTCTTTCATATATGGTGACATGATTGAAAATAAGATTTTCGATAATATTTAAGGTTATTAGTTCAATGTTATTTAGTGGATCATTGTTTATCATTAGAAATTGATGATCATTTAGAATAGGGAAAAGGAATTGTGAGATGCCAGAGGAGAAAGATTTAGAAGAAGAAAGCACCAACAACCAACCTACAAGACCAACCAACCAGGATTGAAAGCATAAAAACATTCAACAGCAACAGGGCAAAAGACAAAGAAAACCAAAATTTAGAAGACACCAGGGAAAATGCGGCCGACAGGCTATTACAATCTCACGGACAACCACATGGCCCATACACCCACGACACCATCAATCCTATGCAAGTTAGGCATCAACCTTAACCGCGTGCCTCAATAGACTACAATCTAAATACTGAAGTGTACACCCAGATGCGGATTGAATGTTTAAAACTAGTGTTAACGTACCATAAGAACACATACGTCGAAGAACTAAACAGGCCAGAAATAACAGAAAAGCCTCACACATCCTATGCAAATATCCCTCAGAAACCGACCGAGTCCCATACCAAAGTGATAATCCATATATGCACTACCCAGATATAAATCCAAAGTGCAAATAGCCCCTACTGCGACTGGCTCCCTGAAAGAACACACAGCCAGAGTGTCTACCATGCCTCTTTTGCCTCGAAATCGTTCAACCAGAACGTCGACAAAAACAGAGTCACTATGCGCGCTGAACAAAGTAGAATCAAACAATCAGCCTGCTGGCTTTAGCCATATTTTTGGTTCTGAAATTGATACTCCTAGGTTAGAAAAGAGAACGAATGACATTGATTGTCGTTAAGAAGTAAATTCTTTATTCTCTGACTGCACCAACAAAAATGGGACAGAGAATAGCTCAATCGGAGTCTGCATCAACATAAATGGGACCACGATCGAGCCGCACAATCAAAGACAAGATAGGCCTTTTGATCCAATCTCTGACTGCATCAACAAAAATGGGACAGAGATTGAGTCACTAGCCTCGCTATCATCCAATGATAAGTTTGTCATAGATCAAGAACTTAGTCATAGTACTAGTAGTGCAAGTCTGCCCCAGCCCCGTAAGCCTAGATTTGTATCAACATACTCTATCAAGATTCAGGACAATAATAATTCTAACTGTCCACCTACGCCTGGAAAGACTTCATGTTTACCGAGTGCAAGGATCCTTTAGTTTCATCCCCCAGGTTCAGCGTGGATAGTGGTATTGTGAGTCGCACTAAGACGAGTTTGCAAATGAGCCGAGCAGATCGTATCTTGGAATTGGTTGGGCCTGAACTTAGCTGGGAAGTGTGATCATCTTGGTGCCCCTTTAGTCAAAAGCAAGACAACCCGTGACTCAACTCCAGTCCCAGCTCAATACTCGTTCTACCAGTGCTCCCACTCTCTACGAAATCCTTTGGGTGCTTTTCCTAGTTTGTAATGGTAACAATGATTACAGTGAGGGTTTAGACTTAGGTATGTCAAGGTTCATCTATTAACGTCAGATAGAAGATTTTCCCTTTTTCCCTTCTTTATTTATTATCCGTTGCTATATTTGCAGGAGACCTTGTGGCAAATATTGACATACTTCCTCGAATTCAGGCTCCTGGATTCCTCGTATTGCAAATATATATTTATTTGTTCCAGTTATAAAGACATACACTTACACGTATATCTTGAACACTTCGTACAGACCTAAGTTTATGTGTTACATATCATTCGAGTACAGATCCAATAGTGAAAGTTTCGTCACAGAGCTAAATGTTTCCTCAGTCACGTATAGTTGACTAATATAATTATTCTACCTTGATGAATTCAACTTTCATCCTTATTAGTCATTGACTTATTACAGTTTCTATACTTATTCAAGTTGCATTAACTTATTGTTCGTTTTGAGATTAAATACTGTCCTATTTTCCATAATTATCAGTATTACGTTTCCAGTATCGCAGTAACTATTATTTACTTGTATTCGAGCCATATTTGAGAGCTTTGCATATTTAATTCAGGACTTTATTTCTTGTGATTTGAAACTTATCATCTGTGTGTGTTATTATGTAGATGTTCATTTGTAACATTATTAATATTTGTATATGATTACTATTCTTATTTCTCCAGAGACATATTGAGATTGTACATTAGCAGTTAAGGAATAAAACCTGTATATCCTATACCTATGTGATTTGTGTCCATTGCTTATTACTATTGTGTTGATTAAGAGAATTAAGGTCAGTCCTCACCCAGTGGAGAGGTACCCAAGTTGACGATAAACGCTGATCCCTAAGTTGGGAATCGCAATCAGATTGTTTCACTGTGGCATAACAAATTGAAATACGAGAACGAAAAGATGACAGACGAAGGAGTAGTAAGTAGAAGGACACAAGGGACAGGACGAAAGAAGTAAGGAAGACAAGAGAGAGCGGAAAATAAGAGAGAAGCAGAAGATAAGAAAAGCAAGTGAAATGGAAGTCCAGAAGACTGAGAATTGAAAAGAACAAGAATATAAAAGAACAAATCAAAAGGAAAGAGAACGAGCACAGCAAAGTCGATAAGAAACAACGAATCTCAGAAGAAAGAAGAAAAAGCGTGTCCCGACTAGCCTCACTCCGGGTGCCCGCCAAGTTTGAAATCGAGGTTACAAACCCCTCTCATTTCTCAAAACAGATACCCAGGATGTGCTCGCACGGCCGGGGTTGACCTCACGCTCATTTAATGAGTGCCCTGCCCACCAAGTCCTACTTGCCTCCAAACAACTCACACTCGACAATGATGACGAAGGTGTGACTATGTTACCAAATTCAAAGGAAGGCAGAAAGAGTGGGAACGCAGTAACTGCCGATTCCAGGGTGTGAACAGGACTGTGAGTACACAGGTCAGTGCAGTTTGCTATACACCAAGCTCTATCCAACATCTTGGTTTTAATCTAACTGTGAGTACACTGCTAAGTGCAGGCAGGTATAAAGACGGAGAGCTTCCTGACCTATCCCATACCTAAGGATAGCAAGGAAGAACTGTGAAGTAACGAAAGTTATGAGTACACTGGTCAGTGCAGTTTGTTAGTCCTCAGACCTGGGTGCTAACCTACTGCCAGTACACTGGTTCGTGCAGTTGGTTAGTTTCCAGTCTTGGGTAGAGGCTTGTTGCCAGTACCTGGTCCATGCAACACCTAGACTCAGTCAAGGAAATTACTAGGTTGCCAGTACACTGGTCCTTGCTGCCTAGTAAGTAATCTGGCCCTCCTGACCTATTTCCGGATAACAAGGAGTCCAGGTAATATCTTACCTGTGTTAGAGATTACCAACCATCTATGTTATACAGGCCTGCCTGCTATAGCAAGGTGCACACTGGTTGTGTAAGCCAAGTGATGGGAATGAGACCCATCATTTGGATGTAACAATTACGTGAGCTTGGCTTAATCCATGGAACTGGTAACTGAAGGGCGTAAAAACCCTATAGCAGGCGCAGACCACAAACTGTTCTACCTTCACAGGTAGGTTTGGTTGTCTGGAACCTGGGGTATTGTTAAGGAGAGCTGCAAGTACATTGGTCAGTGCATTTCTCCTTAACGCAATTACTGCATCGCCCGTCACCCGATGAACACAGAAATCTGACTATTATGAAGCCTGGGAGCGAGGCAAGCTGTTTCAGGCAACATGGGAGGGCTTCATCAGCCGCCCACCAAGTCTGGAAGCGCACTGACGTGCTATAGAGTCTTCTCTCGCACCATTTCAGCATTACACATACCGAAAGCAGCTCAAAAATGCTAATTTTTAGCGATTTACCCAACTTATACAAGATCGTTGCAATACAATCAGACGTCATACAGCGATGATTTATATCTCATTGGAAAGCTCTACTACTGTACTTTCACGGATATATCATTGTATTACATTCTGGCTCTTACATATGCATGAAAATGTTTCAGGGAATGAAGGTCAATTTAGGCCAAAATGCCCGCACCATATGAGTTAAGATTACTCCGGCCGAAGGACGTCAGCGGAGAACGATTACCGAACCAGCCGTTGAGCCACTGCAGGGACGAGCCAGATGCAGTCCAGTAGATATTGGGCCACGATTTCAAGAAAGAAGAATTAGCTAATTGAAGCCTGTACAACAGACCTCCCATTTCATTTGATAGGCCTCCATAAATGAGGATACAATACACACATTCTGTAGTTGTGCAAGTAAAATATTTTGTAGACAAACACATTATAAATTCTATCTATCTATCTATTGCCTGACGCTGTGATTCCCGAAGGGGTGGCCACGAACGAACAGCCCCCATGCACCTCTGTCCCCAGTCAGTCTACGTCCCTCCTCTCAACCAGCATTGCCTTCATCCATATACTTTTTCACTCCATCCTTCCACCTCTCTTTCGGTTTACCTCTCCCTCTCTGGCCTTCCACCTCGCACTCGTACACCCTCTTAGTCATTCTCTCGCTTCCCATACCTTCCACATGGCCAAACCATCTCAAGGTGTTCTTTTTCACACTTTCCATTAATCACGTGCAAGATTCACAAGGCTATCTCTTGCGATCAGTTCAAACAAATGTTCATAGATGACATACAACCCTACCTCAATGTGGTTGTCGCCACAACTAATTCAAATGTCAAATATGAGGGTAACTTAGACAAGATTTTGGCCCTAGTGATGAAATACACTATGGCCGCATAGCCACAAGCGGGAGAGGAAGAGAGGAATAAACACATGTTCGCAACACTACTTCCAGGCACCATTCGGGAGCACTTTGCCATCCACGTCCCGATGGGCTTTAACTGGGATATCGTACGCATCCGACAACTGCTGGCGGCCAAAGCCTCATCCCAATAGCACTTCGGGGCTGTGCAGTGTGTCTCTACCCTGCCCTAACATCAATGTAAAAATAACAGCTGGAGAAACAAATGCTAATTAAGACAACTGGAGGCCCAAAGATGAGGGCTGGCCATCACACACAAAGATTTTCCCTCGCGCATATCAGAGCCTCCCCAGAAGACACAAAAGAATATCCAGAAAACAGCCAAGAAGAGAATCACCCAGAAGGTAAATCCCACTGGATGATGGACGCCGAAGACCTGGTTCACCGGTGCATAACAAACTCAAGGTTAACAGTCTCAGGATACGACTCCTGGTCGACACTGGGACCACCCGTTACTGTTTATACATCAGGTTCTACAAGAAATACAATAGCAAACTGGAAAAACTTGGAGTTTCCTCCACCGACTTTATAGGGGCAGGTGACGAGCCGTTAACTCTAGAGTGTGAGACCCCCTAGTCTGGGTAGCTACCCCCGAGCCATCAGTCACACACACCTTCGTCGTGTTCGACTCCCAATGCCAAGCCTACGATGGGTACTTAGAATTTAACTTGTTGGAGAAGTTGGGGTTCACGATCGACTACACCGGTCATCGCCTCCATTAAAAAAAAAAAAAAATACTCCACCAGCGATGACACTCACCAGAACCAAGACAACCCCGATCTCGACAAGCCCGGCATTCACATAGTGACGCAAGCCATCAATCAAAGTACCACCTCCCTACAACCTCACCACCAAGTATAGGTCAAGAAACCAAAACTTTGATGTTCTCCCCCAAGTTGGAGCAACCGGTGGCTAATCATTGCTTGATATCTCCCACAGTCCTACCGCCACATCTCAACGCAGTCCGGATTCATATCCGAGCAACCAATCACACTTCTAAAGGGTTTAGTCATAGGTAACCTGGAAACATTTGACGACCCTGCGGTGCCGACTACAACCACAAGCCCTCTGACCCAACCTCACATCTCAGAACTCCTGTCGCTCCAACAACAGAGTGACTTGTCATAGCTCCTGGTAGAATATCAAGACATCTTCGCTAGAAGTACCAACGAGCTGGGACACACCACTGTCCTAAGCCACCCCATCCTCACCACAGAACCCTCCTTACACCAGCCTTTCCAAAGAATCCTGTCCATGACTGAAAGAAGAACGGCAGGTACAGGAGACGGTTGACACAGGCATCGCCAAACCCTCCACCAGCCCGTGATCATCCCCAGTGGTCCTCAACAAGAAGAATTGCTCCTTGTTCTTCTGTGTCGACTATCGACACCTCAATGACATCAACATCAGGGACACAACTCCCCTACTCAAGATATATGATTCCCAAGACTCCCTATTTGGTGCAAAATAGTTTTCGGCTCTCGACCTACAATCTTGATACTGGAAGCTACCCGTTCAAGAAGACCACCAACCCAAGACTGCCTTCTCCATCAACGGAGAAATACTCTACGAATTTAACATTCTACCCTTTGGGTTATGTAACCGACCCGTTACCTTCTCCTAACTCATGGAGTCGGGTCTACGAGGCCTCACCTGCGATACATGCCTGGCCTATTTAGATAATATAATTGTTTTTGGCCGGACATGGGAAGAGCACCTGCAATGATTCCATCAAGTATTTAGCCGCATCCTAGCTGATAGACAAAAGGTCAAACCCTCTAAGTGTACTATAGCCCATAAATCATTGACCTTCCTAGGACATGTGAACTCGGGCGACGGCATCGCCCCCGATCCTAGAAAGCTGAGTGCCATCAAAGGTATGCCTCCACCTCATGCGTCAAAGGTGTCAGGGTGTTCCTTGGCCTTGTGTTATACTACAGGCATTTCGTCGAGAAATTTGCCACGATTGCCAAGCCTCAATACTACATGACATAAAAGGAAGAAGAGTTTAAGTGGATCCCAGAATACCTGGATGCCTTTCAACTTCTCAAAGATAAAATAGTCTTCGCCCCCATTGTCTCCTTCCTAGACTACAGCAGCCTTTCTGTCTGTACACCGACGTGTCTCTGGTCGGCATCCAAGCAGTACTGGGACATATACGAGATGGAAAATAACACCTATTTGCCTGTGCTAGCATCAGCTAGCACAGGCAAATAGGTGTTCTTTTCCATCTCGGATATGTCCCAGCACTGCTTGGATGCCGACCAGAGACACGTTGGTGTACAGGCAGAAAGGCTGCTGTAGTCTAGAAAGGAGACAATGGGGGCGGAGACTATTAATTCCTCGACGAAATGTCTGTAGTATAACACGAGGCCAAGGAACATAACACCCTGACACCTTTGACGCATGAGGTGGAGGTATACCTTTTATGGCACTCAGCTTTATCGGATTGGGGGCGATACCGTTGCCCGAGTTCACATCTCCTAGGAAGGTCAATGATTTATGGGCTATAGTACACTTAGACAAATACTGCCACGAAGAGAGATTGCCTGGGAATTGTCTGGGCCCTTAACCACTTCCGCTCCTTCCTCACCGGCACCAGATTCACCATCAGCATTGATCACAAATCTCTGAAAAGGCTGCGCAAATCAGAGACTACAAATGCCCTCATCGTAATGAGGCGAGAGATGCTCAAAGAATTTTAATTTGATATCCAATATAGCTAGGGAAAGCTCCACACCAACGCCGACACTCTCTCCCGGCTTATTAATTCTATTTATTTATATTTTGTATTTGTTTTAACCCTAGGGTGGGTCAAAGTGGGGAAGGAAGAGGGTTGGAGTGGAGAAGATAAAGGAAGGAAATTATGAAGGAGAGTGGGAGAGTAAAAGTTTGTGGGTAGTTCACCTTGCTGTGTTAGGTGTTGGTACTTGTTTTTGTTTTGTTTTTCTGAGGTAAGTGGTGTTATTTAGTGTTCTTCTTTAGAGCTAGCTAATTGTGTTTCTGAATATTAAACCCAGTTTCGTGGTGTATCTGTGGTGTTTTGATTTTTTTTTTTTTTTTTGTATTATATGATTGTTTTTACGTTCTTATTTGCCTTGTGTTTTATTTAGTTAAGGTGGGTTTTACTTGTATTAGGTTATACATTGGTAAGGGGATTGCGTCCTCATTTATAAGTTTGAGGCTGCGTCTAAACCAAGAATTAAATCTTAAGTTTGGTTGTAAATTGTATTCTTCATTGATCTTTTCCAGAGTTGGATCTTGTGAAATTTCTAGTTTGTTCCATATTTTGTTATAATAATAATAATAATAATATTTATTCAGTTAGCAATTTACAGAGTTGGTACCACATAGTTAGTTATAAATATGACATGTACCAGCCTTGCATAATTCCAACTAAGGATAGCCCAATAAGGCCGTTAGGCGTATTTCCATTGGGGTCCTTGTGGGATTAGGTTAGCTGGGGAAAAGGGGAGGATAAAGAAATAGATACTTTAGAGAAAGTATTTCTAGGGGGTTATTTTAAGATACCTTACATCCTATAGTAAATATCAGTAATCCGTAATCAGTAATCATTTCAGTTTGGTTTCTCTATCTCTTATGTCGTATTTAGTAGTAGACATAAGCTTGGTGCTCCCTTCTCGCAGCTGTCCGGTTCAGGTGTTCCTTCAGGCTACGTCTGAAGGAATACAGTGTTCTCTTTTCACGGACTGACTGGGGTAGGTCGTTCCAGTCTTTGATGGCAGTGAAGAAGAATGTTTGCTTACCCTGTCCTTGGATTCTCGGGACCTTAACCCTTAATTAGCGGCGAGCAACATAAGTCGAGTTAAAAAAAGCTGGACTATGTGGCGGCGCTCGACATAGGTCGAGTGGCAATTTCAGCACGTAATGTGGCTGAGAGAGAGAGACAAGTGGTGGCAGGAGACTAGCGAGCGTATGACTGCTCCAGACCACCGCGGCGAACCTACTGACACAAATCTCAGCTCCCTCCTCCCTCTCTCACTCGCTACATACTCAATTATGTACCGAAAGTACCGAATTACCTGCTTTTTGCACTCGCGTTGCACGGTTATTGCAAGAAAACTATCCATCATACAAGGATCGTTATGGTGTCATTCGAAAGCTCTGTTTATGCCCTTTCAGGGATAGGTACTTGTTTTACGTTCTGGGTCTTATTTAGGCATGAAAATGATCACGTAAACAGCCCTATTTTGGCTAAAAACACCCCGCTGTGCGGTACATATAAATAAACCGCATAGGCCGCTCGTAAGGTGTTAAAATTAAACATCATGTTTCTTGTATTATGTCCACTCCTCTCATTTGCTTTAACAAAATAATTCTTTAGATACTCTGGAGCTCTGTCATAGCAAATTTTGAAGGCATTAGTTAGCCTGATTTGTTTGGCCCTGTCAGAGACATTGAGCATACCTAGTGACTGAAGTTGTTCCTGGCCAACATGTGATCTGGGTCCTAGGTTCAGCATGAACCTAACCATTTTATTTTGAGTGACCTGAAGTTTGTGCTGTGCTGATTTAGATGATGCAGAGTACCAGGATGACACAGAATAGTCAAAATGACATTGAACAAGCGCTTGGCAGAGGGTCTTTTTGGTCGCCGCGGGCAAGCATCCCACCTGTCTATACAGGTATTTTATACGTGCTCTACACTTACTCAGGATAGATTCCAAAATTGTTTCACCTGACAAACTCGCGTCCAGTTTCAGTCCGAGATATTTAACTTGTGACACTGTTGTTATAGGAATATCATTACAGTTGACCGAGAAGCCCACAATGTCTTTCAGTTTGCGTTTTGTTCCACATAAGATGGCTTCCGTCTTGCCCAGGTGAAGAGATAGTCTATTGTCCACTAGCCATTCACTACATGATGCTAGTTCTTTGGAAAGTGAAGCGGCAATACGTATTGGGTCTTTTCCTGAAACCAGAAGCACGCTGTCGTCTGCATACAGTAATAATTTACATGAGACGCTCAGTTCCATGTCGTTCACATAACAGAGAAAGAGTAAGGGACCAAGGATGCTTCCCTGCGGGACCCCACAGTTAATTGGCATAGGATCAGATATATTATCATCAATTTTGACTCTTTGGGTTCTACCACTAAGATAAGATTTAAACCAGTTCACAGACCCTATGCCCATTGCTTGTAGTTTATTACATAGGATATCATGGTCTACTGTGTCAAACGCTTTTTGTAGATCAAGAAGAACCATACCGGTGTAGCTACCTTTAGACATTTCTTTACGAATGTGATCCGTTAAGTGGATGAGACAGGAGTCTGTCGAGTACATGCATCTGAAACCTGATTGAAACTTATAGAATAGATCATTTTGTTTGAGGTAGTGTTCAATTTGAGTG
The DNA here is from genome assembly GCA_032716605.1 of Paralithodes platypus. NCBI lineage: Eukaryota > Metazoa > Arthropoda > Malacostraca > Decapoda > Lithodidae > Paralithodes > Paralithodes platypus. Next base: position 26,358,378 of record CM064562.1, read on the forward strand.
TATACCGCTCTTTCAAGGATTTTAGATACAATACATAATATGCTAACTGGTCTGTAGTTGCCAACTTCTAGTTTATTTCCTTTCTTGAATAGAGGGGTTACAATAGCTTCCTTCAGTTCAGCAGGTACTGTGTTGGTGTTAATTGACAAGTTGATGATGGGGGCCTGCTATACCAATGGCTCCATCTCGTAGAAATTTGGCAGGAATTTTGTCTGGTCCTGTGCTCTTATGTACATTTAGGTTAGACAGCTCGTCAAAAGTGTATTTTGGTGTAACATTTTGCAATCTAAATGTGTTCGGGTGTATGTCTTTATCTCTGTAGAAATTACGAAAGGTGGCCGTTGTTGTCGTGTATTTATTGAGAGGTTGAGGTAGGTTCTGTGCAAGTGTGTTTGCTATGGAAGTGAAGAAGGAGTTGAAGTAGGTTGAAATTTGTCGTTTATCGTGGCAAACCTGATCATTAATGGTGAGAGCAATATTAGTGTTTGACGAATCCCTTGTCTTGTTGCTGTAGCCTGTTGTTTTTAGGTGCCTCCATAGTTTCTTTGGGTTATTCTAATATTCCTCTGCCTTGTTGTGAAAATAATTATTTTTCGCTGATTTCATTTTCCTACTTAGTTTATTCCTGGCCCTGTTGAACTCATGTTTCAGACCTTGATCCTGTCTATGCTTCGCTAGCCTTTTTAACAGATTGTCTCTGTGTTCCAGATGGTGTAGTATGTCATTGTTGATCCATGGGTCTGACCTTGCTTTAATTTGTATGTCTTTCAGAGGAGCTATTTCGTCTAGGATGTTTGTGATGATGGTTCTGAAGCCAACCCATGCGTCATTAACGTTTGTACTTCCAAACACTGAAGACCAGTCTGTATTCCATAAAATGTCCAGAAATGTTTCCTTATTGTAGTTTCTGAGTGAGCTTGTTTTGATAATCTTGTGATTCTCTAGGGTAATTTTTTGTGGTTTTCCGTGTGCAATATGTGACGAAGTGATCACTTATCCCAGTCTGTATGACCCCTGATTGGGATATTTTGTCCTCTCTGTTACAGTTTATGTGGTCTAATATTGTGGCAGTGTTCTCAGAGATACGTGTGGGGGTTGTGATGAGTTGTTTGTGATTGTGCATTGTCAGTATATGCCTATATTCTCGTACAAGCCTATCATTTCGTTGTTTGTAACACAGGTTAAAATCCCCTAGTATGATGGATTCATTCCGAGGGTCTAGCGATGACAAAGTTCGTTCAAATTTGGTCAAGAATTGTGTGTCGGCTGGTGGCCTATAGCATACCCCAATTGTGATGGGTCTTGTCCTCGGCAGGTGTAGGTCGATCCACAGAGCTTCGTGATTTTCTACATGGAGGTCGGTCCTAGTTGTGTGTGTGAGGTTGTTTTTTTACATACAGACATACTCCTCCCCCATGCCTATTGCGATCATTCCTAACCATGTTGAAACCTTGAATGTTTATTTCACCATCGTTTATACTTGAATCCAGCCAGGTTTCTGTGATTGCAATTATTGAATGTGACGTTAACCACTCCGTTAGAACCGCATGGCTTGTCCTACAGTGACCCGCTAGGATCGCCATTGCAGTGGATGGGGCTACAGTTTGTGTATTAGAGTGTGCTTTATTTCATATGAAAGCTTGTGTCATGGGCAGTCCAGAAAGGCTCTTTGTTTTCACCCATGTCAAGGCTTTATATATTTAATTGTAAAGTATATGTTTTATCCTTAACTAGTAATGATAAGATCAGAGAGAGAGAGAGAGTAGAACAGAGTGAGAGGGGGCGCGTAGTGTTTTTGCCCCGCTCGATGACGTCACAGCTGGCTGGCCTCGTGGGGATTGGTTGAGGGAGTTCTTTACCATGCTTGGTGACGTAATGTTTTGCTAACTACTTTGGTAGTGGCTAGAGGACTTGTAACCGCTTTTTTCCCACGCGGCTCGAGCTGGTGCGAGTATATATACAGTTCCTCGCCACTCTCTCCCTCAGATCTGGTTTCTAGAACACACCCATCTTTTTTCCCTTGCTATCTGTCCCCGCTCCGTACCTGAGAATCTTTTCCTCTGCCTATCTCTCTCATTGTCCATATCCTTCACCACCTTTTATTAATATTATACCCCTCTGGTTAACTCTGCAAAATCAGCTTCATGCTGGCCAGTTGTATTGTGTGTTAAGGTCTGATATAGCCTATGCATGTTAGTTGTTAAGATAAGTGGATCACGAAGCATTGGTTGGCATTTATATTGTTTAGTACTGCTTCCTTTAGTTATTAGTGTTCTGCTGGATTAGATAATGCTAGACTAGGAGTCTGATATTATAGGTATTGTTTCCTATGAGTGCTGGCTTCAGTTAAAAGCGGCACGACATACCTGAGAACTGGAGTTGATTGAGTAAATTCTAGTCTGTGTGCCATTGAGAGTAGAGCATGCACGAATGAGGGTTTTTTGCCTATACCATTCTGCACTGTTCTAGTCTCGATTGTTTGTCTTTGAGGTACGCCAGGAGAACGCTTAATACTTCGGTATTAAGGTTTCTCAAGAGAGCTACCCTTCATTATAACGTAATATTTGACGCACAGACTTGTGATTTACACTAGGCTATGCGGCATGCCATGCGCACCAGTATCTCGTATCATTGACTCTAGCTAGACTTTATCAGTCACAGTAGACATTAAGTATATTAACCTAATTACTCTTTTTATGCATACCCATTTATGATTACACAAGCATTTCGCAGCCTAGTTTGATGTATTGAGACACAAACGACTTAGGCTCTTTTTGTTGATAGGAATACTGCATTGTCGTGGCGATTATTATTATTGTTGTTGTGTTTAGGATATTCTTGGCTCCGACGGCATTATATATATTCTGCCTTTTTGTGTGCATAGCCTGCACGAGCATTGTTCCGCTGCCTGCCTTTTTGGGTTCCATTTCCGATACGAGCATCTTTATAGCATCTAACATTTAAAGAAGATTCCTTGTTAGTGTTGAAGGACTTTAGTGCACTTTCTTTCATGCAGGAGTGCCTGACATTTATTGATTAAAGTAACGTAAGCTGTAACTTCTCTTACCACCTTACTTTGCATACCATAACCAAGCACCTTCGGTTATAGGTAGTAATAGGCTGTTTTCACATAACATTAAGCCTAGAGTACACGCACATTTATTGAGAGTTTGATAGCCTATTATTGCATATAGAACTCTGTAGAGTATTTGTGTTCTTTGTTCACTGGGAATATACATCAGAGGTTGGAGCTAGCGCTTTCTGTTGTAACATTTATGCCATTACTAGTCCAATGAATAAGAGCCCTGATATATAAAATGCCCCAGAACGAGAAGCCCACCACAGAAGCCATGAACGAACACCACACAGAAACACCAAAGGAAAGGTCCACAGAACGAAAGGACCAGCTGACCGAGCCAGCCATTTCAGCCAGGCCCAAGCCCGCAGGGCTAAACAGCTCCAGGACACACCCATTTACCTTTTCTAAAACTGACCATTTTCCACACCTCACGTACACTAACCCCCTTGTGTCCTACACTCCTAACTACAAAGATGATGAACAAGAATATACATTCATATTAAAAACATGCCCTGTCCCGACGTTGAGCCAATGCCAACACATCAGACAGCCATAAATATATCTATGTATGTTCTTACATCCGAGAAGTAGATGTTATATATCTTAGAAGTTCAAACACCCACGCTTGTCCCTAGACCTCGTATATCATTTTCCATGACGAGTATAGATATATGTAACCCGTGCTCAGTCGCCCCTTGCATTGCTCCTCTAGTAACTAAGTATTAATATTAACATTCCCTAACATCTTGTCTTGCCAGACTAAGCTTCTGAAGACCCATCGCCCCATAAATCTATGTATGCAATCCTTAGGTTAAGTATTTTTCTCCGCCATTGTGTTCACCTTTTTCCATTTACTTTCCACAATTGTCATACGTCTTCCCCTTGCCTCCTTCGTATCCACAGCCCACACTACGCCAATTTATTTCTGTCTTACACCTCTTACCCCAACCAGAGATTGTATAAGATAACCTGGTTACCAGTATCTGTCATAAGTACCCCGAAACAATAACTAAGTACCCCTACGAACTGCCGCTGTGGGTGGTATTTTATATTTAATAGAAAACGCAGTTCCCAGGGCCAACTAATAGTATCCATAACCCTCTGACTGATCACATAACTCTATCTTTTCCAGACTCATATACCACCCCATAGTTGCATTCCCCGGTAGCATTTGGCTAACGTATTCTACTGCCTTTTCAAACTTCCATATCAATTGTAGCCTAATGCCACCCCCACGCCCAGGGACCTTAGGGGCAAAATTTCCCTGTAGCCCTTGAACTCCCCCCCCCCCCCCCCCTCATTAAGACACCCGCGCTTCTCGACTCTTGTCCGACCTAGCCTCTCTCTCATACCTCTTGAAGATCCTTGAATTGTCCGTTACTAACGCTCTCCAACCTTTTATATATATACTCCTATCCAGCCTACCTTCACTTAGTAGGCCAGAACAACATTAGAACTTTACTAGCCCCTTGCATGCCATCTATTCTCTTACAACACATTCACAACCCTGCACCCAATGGTCGTCGGTGCGAGGCTAGCCGCCCCGCCAGTAACTAACTTCTATTGCCATACTTCCAGATAAATGTGGCAGAGTTAGCAACCCAGTCTCCACCATATCCAGCAAACCCTACAATTAACAACCAGCCGAGTAAAACCAGCTAGCTAAGGCACCTTCGGTTTTGGTATTAAAGACACTCCCATCTGTCTCATACACAGAGGGTTATTACAAACACTGGTGATATGGCAAGCCCCTAGCCACAGCCGCCGGACGACTATATCAGAGAGAGGGCGCCCAGCTCCCCCTTTTTGCCCACCCGAGGAGGGAGACCCCCACCCCCGCGGAGGTATACCTGGCCCCTGTTTTGACTTCGAGTCATTGCCAGGTAGCACAGGAATTCTTCCTATCAATGAACTAACCATGAATGACTAACACCTTTACTAACCTCTATCACCTCACAATAAACCATTTACCTTTCTTGCATGCTCTGATCACTAAATTAGCACCTCAGCTATACCATAGAATGAAGATTGAACAATCTAGAGAGACGCTCCTATCACAGCTGTCCCCATCCTCCTCGCAAAGTAGATCCAGTCTCTCTCCCCTAAATACGTCCAGTATAGCCAAAATAGTACCTCTTACTAAGGCTCAGTTATATGAAAATATAAAGGCTTCCTATCGCCCTGTGCCACAACAGTAAATACCATCTTACCTAGTCCCCATATCTATTGAGAGCTCAATTAAGTCCATAAGACTCGAGATCCCTACTGTCTACAGGGTCCAGAACCGAGCCTATAAATCTAACTCCCGCCCCCAGTCAAATCAGTTGAAAGCTAGACACCAACCAGGGGTCACTACCCTGCAGTTAATTTCTAGCTCTGCCCTTGTGTTGTTCCGGAGTGAGATCCCAGAACCGGCAGACTCCGTGGCAGATTTGGATAGAAGGACCTGCCCACGTATTGAAGAACTTCACACATATGGCCCCCCTGGACGGCCGCGGAACCAGTCGTTAGCCCCCAACATCATGGACGCAAGATAACCAGGACCAGACCCATCAGATACTACCCAAGATTCCCTTTAGCAGTACTACATATTACTGTGCTGTTTTAGATTCACTAATTAATATTTCTACGAAGTGGCTAAGACCTTGCCCAGTGTAATTCATACTTAACCATTCCATTTGGGACGTACTAAGCGATCAGTGCTCTTTAATTAACAGGCGACCTTGACTCTCGTAATTACCTTATTCAGATATTAAAACTAGTGATATCTAACGTTCGCCCACTGATTTGCGTTCTATGTATTTCTGAAACAAGGATATAAAACTTAGATCAGTACCCCCTGAGGTTACTAGAATTCCCGTGCTCTAAAAATGCGTGTCTAATCTAGTCTGTGAACTACTACTTGTGCACCAGAGCTACCAGTAATAAATCTAACAGTGAATATGAATCTATAAGTAACATTGATGGTCTTCGGTATATAAACCTGTGAAATCAAAGCCAGTGATCAGAAGATTAATACCTGAACGTTGGAAGTGGGAGACTAGGCTCCATCCAGATCCACTTATGCTAGTGTTGTTCAATTCTATTATATTGTCTTACACAAGTATTCTGCAGTGGTATATCAATAAACGTGATCATGTAACTTGCTACCATGTGTTTCTTTGTGTTCTCTATTCCTCATATCTTGTATTGTGCATGCAGCCTTATATACCCAGTCAATTTAGAACTCACATTACCCAAGTTAAACCTGTTGAAAAACAGGGCATAACATTGGCGGCAGCGGTGGTTCTTGATTCGGATAAAAGGTTGCATTACACTGCAAGTTTGGAACAGTAGAAGCATGGCAACATCGCGAAATCTTCAGCCATTCGCACACATTCCCAAGTATGATAAACACTTATGATATCACCAGTTACTTAGACATAATAAAGCCAGTGTACGATGTGGTACTTCATAATGACCACGAAAAAATCGCCTGGGCAATTTTGCATATTATACAGTTGGGAGAAGCCGTTTCCCAACTTGTTGATAAGCCTACCTTTCAAGAATTTGTTCACCAAATGGTGACACAGGATACGCCAGAGAGTACCTGGAACCAGTTTCGATCCTTCGTGATCCGGACCTTAGATCCACTTTGGGGTTCCCCCGTCGCCCCCAAAATAATAAAAGTCGACGAGATCAAGTATGAAGGGGATATAAATGTGATCCTCATACAACTCTACAGATACGTGAGGACCACGTATAGCTATGAAGATTACGACCAACAAAATGAACTCTTATTCACCGCTTTGTTAAACATCCTCCCACCCCACATCACCGCCCATCTCGACCCGTATGGCTTATTCGAAGAACATATGCTCTCCATCAGAGAAGAATGCCTACGCAGTTCGATGAATCCCCTATCCAACCTTTCAGCCCCTATCCAAGACTCCGTGCACCCTTCCAAAATGACTTCCGGTGAAAGTCCAACCCCAGTGAACTTTTCCCCCACCAACCCTCCGCAGCCCCCCCCCAACAAGCCCCGTATTCTAGCTATGCCTACCTATGTAGGCCTACCACAACATATTTTCCCCATGACCCCAGAAATGTTCAGCTATCCCCCCACCAACAAAAATTCCCTTGTGACAGTTTTCCGTCGGTAGCTTGTGACAGTTTTCAGTCAGTAGCTCCCTTCCACCCCCACACAATTCACACCCCTAGAAAACTTCGAAACCCCACACTTGACTCGCCCTCTCATGTCAAACAAACTCACCAGTCCCAGATAACCTCTAACCAGACCGAGACTGCCACCAAGAAAATTCCCCAAACTCTTCCTGTTAATGTCAAACAAACCCACCAACCCCAGATAACCGCTAACCAGACCGTGACTGCCACCAAGAAAATTCCCAAAATTCGTCCTATTAACAACCCCAAATCAATACATCAGTCCTCTACCAATAACCCCTGTTCTACACCTAACTCTTCCCCCACCAACCCGCCGCAGTCCCCCCAACAAATTCCGTTTCCTAACTCGCTCACCTCTCACCACCCTGACCCTCCCACACGCGCCGTAAACCCTCCCCTCACGCGTGACGACCTAGGGACCCAACTATGTTCCCCCCCTTCCCCCAGAAATACTCAGCTATTCCCCCACCAACAAAATCTCCCTTGTGACAGTTTTCCGTCAGTAGCTCCCTTCCACCCCCCCACAATTCACACCCCTAATAAACTTCAAAACCCCACACTTGACTCACCCCCTCATGACAGACAAACCCCCCAACCCCAGATAACCTCTAAGCAAACCGTGACTGCCACCGACACACCCCACCACTCTGATCCTCCCACACGCGCCGTTAATCCCCCCCTCACGCGTGACCCCCACCAAAGTGATTCCCCCCCCTCATGCGTACCGAACACCTGCTCACCAGTCGGTCCCCCACCATCATGAGCCCAGCTAAACTATCAACCTCCCCCTCTTCACCGTTACCCCACCCGCCCCAAATTCCCCCCCCAAAGATCCCGCTCGACGAAATACCACTCCCATCCCAATCCAACCACAACACTTTTTCCACCTTGGCTAAACCCCAAAATACTCTCTCTCTCGCCCCAAACAACATAATCAACCTCTCAACTTCAACCACTCCTCGAAATCCCATCCATGTCTCTCCCGGAAATAAAATCAGTCTAAATTCAACCCCTCTCAAACCACAACCCTGCCTGCCCAGACCCCCCCCACCATCTCCCTATCAAATCCCCACACCCCAAACCTCCAAACCACCCGATCATAGTAAACTCTCAACCTTCAGCCTTACTCACCCTTCCCCAAACCCCACTCACGACCACAACTCTCTACACAATTCAACCCCTCCCCAGCACCAACCTCTTCCGCAACAACAACCCCGACTCGACCTGCCCGTTTCATCTTTAAAACCCCCCTATCACTACCCCCGACCGAAACCACTTAGACCCCCCCTCCAAAACTGGCCCCGGGCCAGCTCGCCCCCAGACCCACATTCCTAACGACAAGAACTAACGGTATATCCACCCCGCCCTTCCAAAGTGAAAGTGAACCACCACCCCCTATTACCAGACCGTCACCCAGACTAACGGCGACCCTAAATACCCCCCCCCCCCCCCCTGATGATGATGAGGATATTATTGTACTAAATTGTTTCGAATGTTTTCAATTCCTAAGCGATTGGGCATGATTCTATAAATTTACATGTTTTCCATATACTGTATATATTATTTTTTTTCCTTAGTCATACTACTTTTCTTGTTACCTACACTTTTCTGACTATCTTTTAAATTTGCTTTATACATTGTCAAACACTTTACCTCTTCTTAATTTCCTGTGTTCTTAATTATCTGTCTTTTCTTAAATTTACATGTTTTCCATATACTGTATATAGTATTTTTTTTTTCTTTTCCCTTAGTCATAATACTTTTCTTGTTAATCTACACTTTTCTGACTATCTTTTAAATTTGCTTTATACATTGTTAAACACTTTACCTCTTCTTAAATTTCCTGTGTTCTTAATTATCTGTCCTTTCTTAAATTTACATGTTTTCCATATACTGTATATACTATATTTGTTTTCCTTAGTCATACTACTTTTCTTGTTACCTACACTTTTCTGACTATCTTTTAAATTTGCTTTATACATTGTTAAACACTTTACCTCTTCTTAATTTCCTGTGTTCTTAAGTATCTGTCCTTTCTTAAATTTACATGTTTTCCATATACTGTATATATTATTTTTTTCCCTTAGTCATACTACTTTTCTTGTTAACCTACACTTTTCTGACTATGCTTCTTTTTACTTCACCCTTGAGGCTCGAGGACGAGCCTATAATGAAGGAGAGGGAAGTAAAATGCCCCAGAACGAGAAGCCCACCACAGAAGCCATGAACGAACACCACACAGAAACACCAAAGGAAAGGTCCACAGAACGAAAGGACCAGCTGACCGAGCCAGCCATTTCAGCCAGGCCCAAGCCCGCAGGGTTAAACAGCTCCAGGACACACCCATTTACCTTTTCTAAAACTGACCATTTTCCACACCTCACGTACACTAACCCCCTTGTGTCCTACACTCCTAACTACAAAGATGATGAACAAGAATATACATTCATATTAAAAACATGCCCTGTCCCGACGTTGAGCCAATGCCAACACATCAGACAGCCATAAATATATCTATGTATGTTCTTACATCCGAGAAGTAGATGTTATATATCTTAGAAGTTCAAACACCCACGCTTGTCCCTAGACCTCGTATATCATTTTCCATGACGAGTATAGATATATGTAACCCGTGCTCAGTCGCCCCTTGCATTGCTCCTCTAGTAACTAAGTATTAATATTAACATTCCCTAACATCTTGTCTTGCCAGACTAAGCTTCTGAAGACCCATCGCCCCATAAATCTATGTATGCAATCCTTAGGTTAAGTATTTTTCTCCGCCATTGTGTTCACCTTTTTACATTTACTTTCCACAATTGTCATACGTCTTCCCCTTGCCTCCTTCGTATCCACAGCCCACACTACGCCAATTTATTTTGTGTCTTACACCTCTTACCCCAACCAGAGATTGTATAAGATAACCTGGTTACCAGTATCTGTCATAAGTACCCCGAAACAATAACTAAGTACCCCTACGAACTGCCGCTGTGGGTGGTATTTTATATTTAATAGAAAACGCAGTTCCCAGGGCCAACTAATAGTATCCATAACCCTCTGACTGATCACATAACTCTATCTTTTCCAGACTCATATACCACCCCATAGTTGCATTCCCCGGTAGCATTTGGCTAACGTATTCTACTGCCTTTTCAAACTTCCATATCAATTGTAGCCTAATGCCACCCCCACGCCCAGGGACCTTAGGGGCAAAATTTCCCTGTAGCCTTGAACTCCCCCCCCCCCCTCTCATTAAGACACCCGCGCTTCTCGACTCTTGTCCGACCTAGCCTCTCTCTCATACCTCTTGAAGATCCTTGAATTGTCCGTTACTAACGCTCTCCAACCTTTTATATATATACTCCTATCCAGCCTACCTTCACTTAGTAGGCCAGAACAACATTAGAACTTTACTAGCCCCTTGCATGCCATCTATTCTCTTACAACACATTCACAACCCTGCACCCAATGGTCGTCGGTGCGAGGCTAGCCGCCCCGCCAGTAACTAACTTCTATTGCCATACTTCCAGATAAATGTGGCAGAGTTAGCAACCAAGTCTCCACCATATCCAGCAAACCCTACAATTAACAACCAGCCGAGTAAAACCAGCTAGCTAAGGCACCTTCGGTTTTGGTATTAAAGACACTCCCATCTGTCTCATACACAGAGGGTTATTACAAACACTGGTGATATGGCAAGCCCCTAGCCACAGCCGCCGGACGACTATATCAGAGAGAGGGCGCCCAGCTCCCCCTTTTTGCCCACCCGAGGAGGGAGACCCCCACCCCCGCGGAGGTATACCTGGCCCCTGTTTTGACTTCGAGTCATTGCCAGGTAGCACAGGAATTCTTCCTATCAATGAACTAACCATGAATGACTAACACCTTTACTAACCTCTATCACCTCACAATAAACCATTTACCTTTCTTGCATGCTCTGATCACTAAATTAGCACCTCAGCTATACCATAGAATGAAGATTGAACAATCTAGAGAGACGCTCCTATCACAGCTGTCCCCATCCTCCTCGCAAAGTAGATCCAGTCTCTCTCCCCTAAATACGTCCAGTATAGCCAAAATAGTACCTCTTACTAAGGCTCAGTTATATGAAAATATAAAGGCTTCCTATCGCCCTGTGCCACAACAGTAAATACCATCTTACCTAGTCCCCATATCTATTGAGAGCTCAATTAAGTCCATAAGACTCGAGATCCCTACTGTCTACAGGGTCCAGAACCGAGCCTATAAATCTAACTCCCGCCCCCAGTCAAATCAGTTGAAAGCTAGACACCAACCAGGGGTCACTACCCTGCAGTTAATTTCTAGCTCTGCCCTTGTGTTGTTCCGGAGTGAGATCCCAGATGGCAGACTCCGTGGCAGATTTGGATAGAAGGACCTGCCCACGTATTGAAGAACTTCACACATATGGCCCCCCTGGACGGCCGCGGAACCAGTCGTTAGCCCCCAACATCATGGACGCAAGATAACCAGGACCAGACCCATCAGATACTACCCAAGATTCCCTTTAGCAGTACTACATATTACTGTGCTGTTTTAGATTCACTAATTAATATTTCTACGAAGTGGCTAAGACCTTGCCCAGTGTAATTCATACTTAACCATTCCATTTGGGACGTACTAAGCGATCAGTGCTCTTTAATTAACAGGCGACCTTGACTCTCGTAATTACCTTATTCAGATATTAAAACTAGTGATATCTAACGTTCGCCCACTGATTTGCGTTCTATGTATTTCTGAAACAAGGATATAAAACTTAGATCAGTACCCCCTGAGGTTACTAGAATTCCCGTGCTCTAAAAATGCGTGTCTAATCTAGTCTGTGAACTACTACTTGTGCACCAGAGCTACCAGTAATAAATCTAACAGTGAATATGAATCTATAAGTAACATTGATGGTCTTCGGTATATAAACCTGTGAAATCAAAGCCAGTGATCAGAAGATTAATACCTGAACGTTGGAAGTGGGAGACTAGGCTCCATCCAGATCCACTTATGCTAGTGTTGTTCAATTCTATTATATTGTCTTACACAAGTATTCTGCAGTGGTATATCAATAAACGTGATCATGTAACTTGCTACCATGTGTTTCTTTGTGTTCTCTATTCCTCATATCTTGTATTGTGCATGCAGCCTTATATACCCAGTCAATTTAGAACTCACATTACCCAAGTTAAACCTGTTGAAAAACAGGGCATAACAATATATTTGAACCCCAGTCGTAACAATTGGCGACCTTACCTAGGATTTGGTTAACCTACATTTATTAAGCAGGGAACATTTGTTGTTTTGGGGAATATTTTGCGGGGATCAGCAAGAATAATTTTTTTTTGCAACATAGTATAGCCCCTGAGTATTTCCGAGAATTTTTGTGTGTATATCGAGGTATAAGAGTTTGGGGTGCTTCTTTTCTGAATATTGTGGTGAGAAATTTTTGTGAGCATCATGTCTTATACTGGATCAGAGGAGAATGGAGACACAGTACGTAATGTCGAGACCGAGGAACAGCAGTATGATGATATGGTTAATCAGGTGAACTGTGAGGAGGATGCTAGGATATTTTTGAAATGGCCTGTTACTGCCAAGCGGTTGGAGGGTATGGAGCGGTACGGTCTTCAATGCCTGGCCACAGCTATCGGTCATGCGGGTACTAGCGGCATGACCAGGGATAACTTGATAACGTCAGAGTGGGGAGCAGTCAAAAGTGGTGTCCCCCAGGGATCGGTATTAGGTCCCCTGTTGTTTCTTATATACATAAATGACCTAGATTTAGGTATAACTAGTAGGATAAGTAAATTCGCAGACGATACTAAAATGGGGAGATCAATTGATTCAGATAGCGATATAGAGTGCCTCCAAAGGGATCTAGATACCTTACATGAATGGTCAGTAAATTGGCAGATGAAGTTTAACATTGACAAATGCAAGGTATTAAAGATAGGGAAGATGCAAACAAATGTTAAATATAAACTAGCTAATTTAGAATTAGAAAATTCAGACTGCGAGAAAGATCTAGGTGTGTTTGTTAGCAATGATTTGAAGCCTAGAAAACAGTGTATAAGCGTTCGTAATAAGGCAAACAGGATTCTCGGGTTCATCTCTAGGAGTGTGAGTAACAGAACTGTTGATGTTATCTTAAAACTTTACTTGTCATTAGTGAGACCCCATATGGATTATGCTGTCCAATTTTGGTGTCCTTATTACAGAATGGACATAGATTCATTGGAGAGAATTCAGCGTAGAATGACAAAAATGATCCATAATATTAGAAATTTTCCGTATGAAGAAAGGTTGAAGAAATTAGGTTTACATTCGTTAGAGAGACACAGAGTTAGAGGGGATATGATAGAGGTGTTCAAGTGGGTTAGTGGGATTAACAAAGGGGACATGACAAATGTACTAAAGCTCAGTGATAGCGAAAGAACTCGTACCAATGGTTTCAAATTAGATAAATTTCGTTTCAGAAAAGATATAGGCAAATATTGGTTTGGTAACAGAGTTGTAGAGGGGCGGAATAGGCTACCAAGTGATATAGTGGGATCAAGAACGATAGGGAGCTTTAAGAAAAAATTGGATAAGCATATGGACGAGAAGGGTTGGGTGTGAAGGGGGATCAGCCGGGTTGGGCCAATCAGCGCTCTGCAGACCCCCATAATCCTGCGTTAATCTCTAACCGGTTTGGTAAGATGATCCTCAGGGTATTAGAGTGTTGAGCCTATAATTGGGCTTTGTAATTGGGGTTGTGTGGGACAGGGATCTGCCTTGCTTAGGCCAATCGGCTTTCTGCAGACTCCCATTTTCTTATGTTCTTATGTTCTTATGTGTGTACTGGGCAGGGTGACTGGTGAGCGAGATGGGTTGAGTGCTCAGAGCCCTTCGGCCATGCTTCCCCTACACTCGACTCCCAGCCATCCCAGTAGTTTGCCGACCCCGGGTACGCTTCCACAGTTGGGTGGTGACTGGCAGGGTGGGTTGCCCCTGGGGGGACCACCGGTAATTTCAAATATTGTAGCACCTTCACCTACTCCAGGGTTAACTCCAGAATTATTGTATCAGCTCGAATTAGCTAAGATTCAACAGCAACAAAGGGCAGGTGAGCAGCAAATAGAGCTAGCAAAAATCCAAGCTGAGTCGACTAAGTACTGTGCTGACAGGGACGTAGAGAAGTCGCGAGTAGAGACAACGGGACAGCGACTTGGGGCTGGTGACCGTGCTCATGATCAATCTCTCTCGCACTTATTGAAACTGGTTCCGGTGTTTGATGAGAGTGGTGTAACAGAATTTTTCACACGCTTTGAGAAGAAGTGCCAGGAACACCAGTGGCCAGAGAATAAATGGGCAGCACTTGTATCCTCTAGATTAATAGGCAAGGGTCTTAAAGCCTACGATGCGTTACCTTTGGAGTTATGTATTGTGTACGAGGATCTCAAGGAGGCTGTCCTGAGGGCTTACGAACTGCAACCAGAAACGTACCGTTTGAAGTTCCGGGGTGTAACTAAGGGAAGAGATAGCACCTTTTTGGAACACGCCCGGGACTTGTCCGATGCTATGGGGAACTGGCTCCGATCTGAGAAGGTAACAACGTTTGATGGAGTTAAGCAGTTAATGATGTTGGAGCAGTTCTTTAAGAGCACGGGCGGTGATCTAACTTTGAACTTAAAGGAGAAAAACCCAAGAACTCTAGTAGAAGCAGCAGAAATGGCTGATCTACGGCTGTCGTTGATTCGGGGTTGCGGGTCCTCACAGATGTACGATGCAAGTGCTAGGGACCGTTATCCTCCCCCTCCCCGTAGCAACGACACATTTAAACAAAAGAGCAATGAAACTAAAACTGAATCCAAACCTTACACCACACCGTATGTGAAAAGTCAGGGGCCTTTTACATCACAGTATAAGCCGAAACCGAAATTTATGTGTTTTAGTTGCCACCAGGAGGGTCATAAGGCAAATGAGTGCCCTAGTCGACCTCCTCCGGCAGCCGTGTCTTTTGCTCACGGCATTGGAGTGTTCAAGAGGACATCGGAGTTTGTTAGAGGCATTTCTTCCGAGGTAAATACACTGCCAGTGCAGAATGATCCGGAAGGCTTATTCCCTGTCCGTGATGCCTTTAGTGACCACAGGGGACTCGGTTGTGTGGAGTGGGGGGGTAGAAGACATGAGGTGAGAATTTTGCGTGACACTGGGGCATCGCAAACACTGTTGAGAAATTTCACTGGTAAACCTGTCAATACGGCGCGGGTGGTTGTGGTTCAGGGAGTTAATGCGACAAGGTCATACCCGCTTGTAAGAATGAAGGTGGAAGTTGATGGTGTGACTCGTGACCTGGATGTAGGAATTGTGGAGAAGTTACCTGTTGGGGGCGTCGACCTCCTTCTTGGCAACGACTTTGCGGGGCCTACTTCTGAGGCTCCACCCTTAGTCGTTGTCGAGAAGCCGGCCGACGTGAGTAGGGAGGAGCAGGAGTGGGTTGGGAAGTGTCCGGGGCAGCCTATGGAGTGTGTTGTCACCGGAGATTCTGCATCCAGGGAGTCACATTCTGGTCAACAATCTTTAGATCAGCGGAGGAAGGGTACCGAGAAGGGGTTGGAAGTTGATGCGGTTGAGAGTTTAGTGTCAACGGACCTTCTTGGGGACTCATTATTAGGACCACATTTCGAGTCTGGAGAAGACCCAGTAACTGTTCCTGAAGGGGCAGAGGATGGGCTTAAAAAGACGAAAGAGTTGAAGGAGGGCAGTGATGCACAGTCGGGAGATGTAGCAACAAGGTACCCTGACGCGTACCCTATGAGAAATGGGTCGGCGAAAACGGTGGTCCGAAGCTTGCTAGTGTATTTTTCCCGGTATGGTTACCCGCAGGGGATTCAGTCAGTCCGGGGACCCAACTCCACTTCTAGTCTCTTTGTCCAAGCAATGCCGCAGCATGGGATTGTTGGGGTTGTGTCATCTGCGTATCATCCGGAGAGCCAGGGTGTGTTAGAGCGATGGCACTCAGCCTTGAAATCTGTGCTTCGTTGTTGTTGCTTTGAGAGTGGGAGGGATTGGGATCTTGGCCTGCCATGTGTTTTGTTTGCTGTGTGGGAGGTACCTGGGGAGAGTTTGGGATTCAGCCCTAATGAGCTCGTCTTTGGACTCCGTGTCAGAGGGCCTCTCCATATGGTTGAAGAAGTATGGGAGGGCGCAGAAAAACCTTGTTCTATGCTCAAGTGTGTCCTCAACAGTCGAGAACGGATGTTGCGCAGTCTGGAGTTGGCTGGCCGTAATTTGATTAGCTCTCAGGCCCTCAGGAAGGACAGGTACGACCTCAAGGTTGAACTCAGGGAGTTTCACGTGGGTCAGGAGGTGTTGATTCTACTGCCCCTTGTAGGTCACCCCTTATCCGCGAAGTACGCTGATCCTTATAGGGTGGTGGAGGAGCTATCGGACCTGGTTTACTTGGTAGCCACTCCAGACAAACGGAAGCGCAATCAGTTATGTCATGATAATCCCGTGAAGGAGTATGGGAGGCACCCCCCTGAGCCTCTCACTGTGCCTGTGATGACGTTTAGCAGTCAAGGTGGAGAAGGAGAACGGGACAGTCAAGCTCAGGTGGAGGATAACTGGAAGGATAAGAAGTTCAAATGGGCGCCTGAGTGTGAGAAGGTGTTTAGAGAAGTAAAACACCTATTGTGCACTCACCCGATCCTCAGGGCCCCTGACTTTAACCTACCTTTCCAACTAGCAACGGAGGCTAGTGGTGTGGGGGCTGGTGCCGTCCTTGTGGAAAAGGACGATGATGGGCTGGGACATTTCGAGGTCTATGTTCCAGCCTATGGTCCAGTCGTTGTAGTTTACCCAGATCATCACCCTCTCAAGTTCTTGGACCAGTTTCACAATCGGAATATGAGGCTGACCAGGTGGTCACTAAGGTTACTGGTATATAACCTGGACATACGCCATATTGCCGGTTGTGACAATGTGGTTGCAGATGGTCGTTCAAGGGTATATGATCCTGGGTAGATTGACACACGGGTAGCCTCCTGCTTTAGTTTGAATAGTATTTTGCGCTTGGTGCTTGTTGGCTCGCGGTTGTAGCCCAGCGTATTGGGTCGTAAAGCAGGAGTTGAGCGTTTGCTATAGAAGAAAAAACTAGGCTTGCCCCTATAGTGCAGCCGAAATAAACAAATTATAAACATAAAAATCAAATAAAAACTTTCTTTGGTAGTTGAATTTGTTTAGTATGTTATAGCAGTAATTCTGAGTTGCACTCCTCTCAGAATGCTGGGCTAGAGAAGCTCGCTCTTGAGGAGCATAACTACATATAATTTAACCTATGGTGTTGGGGAGGGTTATAATTTTGAAAAATGTTTTGTTGAAGAACTGTGCCAGATATTTTATTGCCGCTGGGTGATGGGAAGTGGAGATAGAGCATGGGTTCTAACCATCAGATTTTTGTGAGCCTTGGGGCCTCTGAGAAAAATCTTGGGGGGGGGTGTGACGTTAACCACTCCGTTAGAACCGCATGGCTTGTCCTACAGTGACCCGCTAGGATCGCCAGGGCAGTGGATGGGGCTACAGTTTGTGTATTAGAATGTGCTTTATTTCATATGAAAGCTTGTGTCATGGGCAGTCCAGAAAGGCTCTTTGTTTTCACCCATGTCAAGGCTTTATATATTTAATTGTAAAGTATATGTTTTATCCTTAACTAGTAATGATAAGATCAGAGAGAGAGAGAGTAGAACAGAGTGAGAGGGGGCGCGTAGTGTTTTTGCCCCGCTCCATGACGTCACAGCTGGCTGGCCTCGTGGGGATTGGTTGAGGGAGTTCTTTACCATGCTTGGTGACGTAATGTTTTGCTAACTACTTTGGTAGTGGCTAGAGGACTTGTAACCGCTTTTTTCCCACGCGGCTCGAGCTGGTGCGAGTATATATACAGTTCCTCGCCACTCTCTCCCTCAGATCTGGTTTCTAGAACACACCCATCTTTTTTCCCTTGCTATCTGTCCCCGCTCCGTACCTGAGAATCTTTTCCTCTGCCTATCTCTCTCATTTTCCATATCCTTCACCACCTTTTATTAATATTATACCCCCTCTGGTTAACTCTGCAAAATCAGCTTCATGCTGGCCAGTTGTAGTTAAGGTCTGATATAGCCTATGTATGTTAGTTGTTAAGATAAGTGGATCACGAAGCATTGGTTGGCATTTATATTGTTTAGTACTGCTTCCTTTAGTTATTAGTGTTCTGCTGGATTAGATAATGCTAGACTAGGAGTCTGATATTATAGGTATTGTTTCCTATGAGTGCTGGCTTCAGTTAAAAGCGGCACGACATACCTGAGAACTGGAGTTGATTGAGTAAATTCTAGTCTGTGTGCCATTGAGAGTAGAGCATGCACGAATGAGGGTTTTTTGCCTATACCATTCTGCACTGTTCTAGTCTCGATTGTTTGTCTTTGAGGTACGCCAGGAGAACGCTTAATACTTCGGTATTAAGGTTTCTCAAGAGAGCTACCCTTCATTATAACGTAATATTTGACGCACAGACTTGTGATTTACACTAGGCTATGCGGCATGCCATGCGCACCAGTATCTCGTATCATTGACTCTAGCTAGACTTTATCAGTCACAGTAAACATTAAGTATATTAACCTAATTACTCTTTTTATGCATACCCATTTATGATTACACAAGCATTTCGCAGCCTAGTTTGATGTATTGAGACAAACGACTTAGGCTCTTTTTGTTGATAGGAATACTGCATTGTCGTGGCGATTATTATTATTGTTGTTGTGTTTAGGATATTCTTGGCTCCGACGGCATTATATATATTCTGCCTTTTTGTGTGCATAGCCTGCACGAGCATTGTTCCGCTGCCTGCCTTTTTGGGTTCCATTTCCGATACGAGCATCTTTATAGCATCTAACATTTAAAGAAGATTCCTTGTTAGTGTTGAAGGACTTTAGTGCACTTTCTTTCATGCAGGAGTGCCTGACATTTATTGATTAAAGTAACGTAAGCTGTAACTTCTCTTACCACCTTACTTTGCATACCATAACCAAGCACCTTCGGTTATAGGTAGTAATAGGCTGTTTTCACATAACATTAAGCCTAGAGTACACGCACATTTATTGAGAGTTTGATAGCCTATTATTGCATATAGAACTCTGTAGAGTATTTGTGTTCTTTGTTCACTGGGAATATACATCAGAGGTTGGAGCTAGCGCTTTCCGTTGTAACATTTATGCCATTACTAGTCCAATGAATAAGAGCCCTGATATATTTGAACCCCAGTCGTAACATGAAGCTTTGGCCTTATTAGCTAACAAGTTTATTTCTGACAATTTATGGTACATTGATCTGGCGTTAATGTGGATAAGATGAAGCCCTTTGTTGGTGAACACTCTGTATTCATCTTTGATTTTGAATGTGTCCTGGCTGGATTCTGAGTTGTTAATACTTGGATCATTTACATTAATATTCGGTAATGAATGCAAGGCACACTTATTGCAAAGGAATTCCCGTTCTTCACTGTTGGTCTTCTTAGAGATGCACTTCATGTGAGCTACCTGTTTACACTTTACACAGTTTTGGATCTTCTGACGTCGTGTTATGAGTGATTCACAAATAAAACAAATGGTTTCGCGATGTTGTACAGCTGAGTTCATACATTTAACACATTCAACTTTGTTTCTACTGTTAACGTAAGTACATCGGTTATGAACAATTTCATTACAACTGTTGCATTGTAAAAGTGAACTCCTATTGTTGAAACCAATATTACAGACTATACATAGTTTTTTCTTACTGTTTATCATACGACTGGAGGTGTGGTTTGGTCCGCGTCGATCAGCTGTTTGTGCGGGAGAGGGTAGGGGATACTTGCGGTCGGGCTGTGGTTGTTTGCTGTTGTTGTTGTTGTTTTCATTGTCCGTTGATGCTGCTTCCCTGTAGATGTATTTGCGAGTGCTACCTGTTTTTATTGTTGTTCTTGTTGCATGTTGTGCTACTTGGGTCGCCGATATCTGTGGTATTAATGGTTATGCTGTGGGTAATGTAGAGTTGGTGGAGTGGGTAATTGCTAATTCTCTGCATTTATCGCATTCCATTTCTTTTCTGCTGTTATAATAATAATAATAATAATAGTTCTTAAAGCTAGCGCATGCTAAGCTAGCTAAGGATAGCTCAATAAGGCCGATTAGGCGTATTTCCATTGGGGTCCTGTACTACTACCCCATCCCTTTGCTCATGAGGGATGGTAACGACTCAGTGCTTGTGAAAAATCTTTAATGCGCCGAGCGTGGGCGCGAACCCGGGCCTTCTGGGTGGAAGTCAGAGACGCTAGTCACTACACCAAACATCGATCGTGTGCTGTTTCATTACAAATACTACATTGTGATGTTGGACTCCTTTTGTTGAATCTAATATCGCACACTGTACATAGATTCTTTGTATTGTTCGTCGTACGTCTGGCGGTGTGATGATCAGCTGTGCTGCTAGGGTGGGGACTGTCTGTGGCTATGTCTCCCCCTGTGATCCCTCCTTGCCCCACCTGTATTTGCTGTTTGATGATGTTGTCCTTATTCCTGGCTGCTAATGCTGCTCCATTGTTGATGTTGTTGCAACTGATGCCTTTCTTCCTAGCTGCTCCAGTTACATGTTGAGCCACCGATAGTGTTGGATTGTGTTGTGGGTTGAATTGGAGCGTGACGGCCGGAGGCTGGGGTACCTGCTGGCCCAGTTTGTTATAACGAATTTTACTGCTAGGGACTGTTGAAATGTCGGTGTCTGCCTTACTTGTTTGGTGGTGAGGTTTCTTCAACGTTGAACATGTTGGCATGATTTGTGGAGATGGACATTTATGGTAGGGTGTTTGTATGTTCGTGTGTTTGTCTTGTTGTTATTGTGTAAGGGTAAAGTTGGTTAGTGGCAAATCTTGGTGCTTTGTTTGTATTTTTGTATTCTTATTAGTGTGTTACTTATTGTGTGCATTGGTAATGGGAGTAATCAATAACTTGTAAGACGAAGGCTTTTACTCTACTTGGCGTTATTTCAGCGGACGGTAATTGAATCCCTTAGTAACTGATTTTTCAATGACTAATAAAGTAATTACCATGTCTCTGCTGCTTCATATTAGTGCCAAGTTTTCATAATTAATAACAAATTTCGCTACGAAACCTGTATAATAACGGAATAAAGCTAAAGGTATAGCATTTTACCGTCAACTCGAAAAAGCCGAGTATAGGTTGTGTGTTAATTTGGGTGTTCATGTCTTCAAATCTGATTAGTTTACTGAGGGCAGCCAATACTAGTGCTTTTCTTTATGTTACCTGTTTTCGTATCCATGAATACTTGTTTTTAGGCCAAGGATTTTTCCCTGTTGGCTGTACTGTATTCTGTTATTATTTATATACACTGAGGTATTATTAGTTGCTCCTAGATGTACGACTGTGAATTTATATATGTTGGTATTTATCTTCAGTGTTCTTCATATGTAATTATGATCTCGGCTTCTCTTTCTGTTCGTTTTGCCATTATTATTTTTGAGGGGCCTGCATAGCCTAATATTTGGGATAAGTTGTCTGCATATGTTATGTTTGTGCCTTTTTGTGAGGGTGGTGTGTCGTGTGTGTATATTGTGAAAAGGGTTGGAGAGAGGACTAAGCCCTGAGGGACACCACAGCGTGCGTCAGTTTGTCACTTAGGGTTGTTTAAATTTAGACTGTTGCAGTTCCTCCATGATGTTTCTGGGTTTTAATACGTGCTTGCCATGTCCTGTATTTTGTTTCTCCACAGTTCTCAGTTTTCTTGTTTATTAGTGTTTTGATAGTCTTTCTTGTTGCTATCTATATATATTTTGTTTGTGTCTTCTATATTCCAACTACTCCCTCTCGGGCATAGGCTGATAGCCTTTACACTCTACCGCTGAACACGGTGAGGCCCGTGAGGTCTTGCTCCAGTCTAGGGAGTGAGACATACGAAGCTTCACGGCTCGAAGCAACTCCATCTCTGAAGCTGCTCCGCCTCTGTGCTTCACAGTCTCATCCCCCAGGCTCGGACCCTCACTCTCAGAACGCCACCTGTAGTGGTCAAAGTTCCATCCTTGTATGTTTGCTTGTTGTCTGTTGTATTGGGTTATTATGTGCTTAGCTTGCTGGCTTAGTTTTGTGCTGTTTAGGGTTTTGTACTAGGTGGTTGGAATTTATTTGTTTATGCTGTTTATTCTATGTTGTTTATTGTGTGATACCATTCCTCTATGGCGTTGTCTATGTCCTGTGTTGTGCCATTGTATAGGTAATTTGACTCTGTTAACTGAGTGTGTATGTCAGATGTGAAGAATTCCCAGGCAGCTTGGACATTTTGGTGTAGGGGAGATGGTATTATGATGGGTTGTGTAGAGATTGTGGCTATTATGGGTGTGTAATCGCTTTTGGTGAGTGGGCCAGGATTTAGGTGGATGTTATGGTATGTTTTGTTGTTGGATAGAGCTCATGGAATGTTGGGAAGTGGGGTCCTATGTGTCATATGAATCTGTCTGTTATCATTCATCCAACTTGGCATCCTACAGTGTTCTGTGTTGTAGTGTTTAGTGTCTGGTGTTTGGCATTCAGATCTTATATTAGTTATACTGGTATATTTAGTTTGAAGAGTCTGTAGAAGTCTGGGGTTTGGTAGGCATGGTGTACTGGGGGTAAGTATATTGTGGCAATTATTATGGGGCCTATGTTGGTTGTAACTTCTATTGCCAGCAAGTCTTAACAGAAAAGCATCATATATTTGATGTGTTAAGTTTCTTCAATGGTAATTGCTGTTCCACCCATGGTTCTGTCTGTGTTCTTCTTGTGTGACTTGTAACCATGTATTTTAAGTGAGCCGTTGCCTGATGCTCCGTGACTTTATACATTTTATGTGAGGGCTTATGTCTGTGTATATGTTACATAGTGAGTGTCTGTGTATGTTCCAGCTTAATATATTGTGCTGTATACAGCGTCACCCCTAAAATACTGTGTCAAAGAAAACATTACTCCAGCAATGGGAGGCTCAAGTAAGACCTGAATGTATGCCACAACACGTGTTCATTAATTTGGAAAAATGGTAAACCAACTCTATATCCCATCATCATCAAGACACATATTACTTGATCCTCCAACGGCTGACAATGTCATGGACTCCCTACATCCACATAACAGCATTCATCTGGGCCAGAAATAACATTTACTGTACTCCAAATATCTCGCTCCTCACCAAGACAACCACTGAAGCCTGCTGAGCCTATCTATCTATCTATTGCCGGATGCCTTACTCCCCTTAATTAATGAGTGTGGCCATACACAAGCCAACCAAGGCTAACGAGTCCCATCCACCCTGCTGAGCCTGCTGTCTCGGTAAAGACCGAACATGGACTCCAGGACTCTTCAGCCACCTTGTCGCCTCTAAGCCTTGGTAACTGCTGGCCGTCGATGTCATGGGACCAATTCTAGCCAAGACCAGTAAGAAGTAAATCATTACATCTGTGGATACATACTCCAAGTTCATCATCGCCTGCCCTGCAAAAGAACACTCTGCCCTAGCACTGGCCAAAGCCTTGGTCCAGGACGATTTTCCCTATTTCGGACTCCCACAAGCTCTTTACTCCACTAACGTTCCACAGTTCTTGGGCCAAGTCTGGGAAAAGCTTTCAGAGATGTTCGAATATCAGATTTTCCACTCATCCATCTGCGAAAATAGCCACAAAAGTCTAACCAGCCAAGTCCACAGCTTAGTGGCTCTCAACACTGACGACTGGCCATCCCAAATATAAATAATTCGATGGGGAATGAATACCAAAAACGACGGTATCACCCCCCACAAACGATTATTCGGAGAAGTCTCCATACTCATGCCACTATGCCACAATGCTCGACCTGATACTACCTCCAGTTCACCCCAAGACCCTCTACAACATTTAAAGAATCGCCTCCGACATCTATAGCATTGCCAAGATCTATAAAAAGGCGAGACCCTGAAGACAAGCCCGCATAAGATCGACGATCAAGTTATAGTCCTTTAACTCCCCCTCACCAACAAACTCAAACAATGATTCACGGGACAACACAACTTCACAAAAATCTCGAATTGTCAGCAGGTAGTCATTGTTTGTCACAGGGAAAAATGCCTGTATCATAACCGCCACGTCCGCCCATACCGCCCTCGTGGTTCCGAGCCAGAGTTTAGTAACAGCACCGCTTTTACGCATCCAGCTTGCCAGGCAGATAGTGGGGGGATTGTAGACACCAATCAAGCAGGGCAATACCCAGGGGAGGCCTTATAGGCATGTGATAAGGAGTTGCTGGAACTCCTGTTTCATTTGTCTGGCTTCCCTCGCTGTTTCTGTTTGTGTATCACCTACACAAAATAATTGGCTTTATAGGCAGGTCATTTGAGCATAAATCCAAAGACGTTATCCTAACCCTTTACAATTCCTTAGTCCACCCTCTTCCGGAATACTGCGTTCAATGCTGGTGCCCTTATTACCAAAAAGACATAAACAAGCTAGAACGAGTTCAACGTAGAGTTACCAAAATGATACCTAGCCTAAAGAACAAACCATACGAAGAGCGTCTTAAAGAATTAAATCTATTTCCTTTAGCCCAGCGCAGATTAAGAGGTGACTTAATTCAAGTGTTCAAAATCATCAAAGGCATCGACAATATGAACTGTAGTAAGTACTTCACTATCAACCAATCTAATTACACGCGGGGAAACGGTTGCAAAATTATTGGTAAATCTTTTAACTCACACGAATCTAAGAATTTCTTCTTCAATCGAGTTGTCAACTTGTGGAATGGGCTTCCCCGAGACGTTATAGACTGCAGCACCGTTGATTCATTTAAACTCCGCATAGACAAATATCTCGCATCAAACCCGCGACTGACTGCGTTTGTAAATGAATAACTTTATTTTATCCCCCCCTCAGTTACTAACCCATATGTCCCCTACTAACTTCCTAGTCCTGCCACGGACATTAGCTCCAGGGCAGTAGTTCCCTTTCAAATGTTCCCTTACCCACTCTAAACCACTGTTTGGACACTTGATCCTCAGTGTTTTGGAGGACAAGCAGCCTAGAAGGGTCATTAGACCTGTTGTTGTTTGATTTCCTTTGTACTCCTTTGTACACAGATAGTAATCCAGTTATCTCTCACAAAAAAATTTCCTCCAATTCACTTCACTATACTAAACAAGCACACCACACTTCTTGTCCATACATCAAAAAGAAGAAAAACAGATTAGCGACTATCACTCTTTCAATTTTTGGGGAGACTCCTGGTGCAGGCACCTTTGCCTTTTGTCTCCTTCATAAACATAGAAAACAAAGAAAAACCCTCCTTTGCATGCCCCTGTCTTATCCTGTGCTAAAAACTAAAACCTATCACTCCTTGTCTCGCCTTCTCCTATACTCACCCACTATTCCATCTCCCTCCATTAACGACCACCACCCCTTTGCCTCCAACTACTTCTCAACTCCTCTGCCTATCAACAGGTCAAAGGTCATCATTCGCCTTTCCCCGACCGCAACTGTCAGACAGCCGCTCGACATCGCCTCCACCTCACCCTACCAGCTCGCTAATATATATTTTCAAGTACATTTTCTTGTACTCTATACTGGCCAGCAAAATGGGTGGGCTACCAAGATCAACTATTGCAGATTCCTAATAACTGCAGCAACTCCTGTGCTCTCAACATCACTAAAAAGGAATTACGTCTTCGGACGCCAGAATAAGAAAATGGAGGGCATTCCTGCAGTGTCTGAAACTAGAAATAGAGTAAAAAAAATCCCTCCCCTATTACCTCCAGGCACGGGGACGTGCGGTATTCTCGGCCCTGGGGGTAAGGGAATAGAATATGCCCCACGTGCCTTCTGCGTGTCGTAAGAGGCGACTAAAGAGGTTGGGTCGGTGGGCTTGCGACCCCCACCCGAAAAAAATACCTAAGCAAAGAAAAACGGACGAACAGCCTCGGATGCAGACGGAACTTATATTGACGAACCACGACCGACTAAGGACATTCCTTCGGACATTCTGAGAATGGCTACATGGAATGTTAGTGGCATGAATGATGGCACAAAAGAGAGAGAAGTTCTGGAAGTGCTAGTGAATGCCAGGCTGGATGTATGTGGAATGACAGAGACCAAATGGAAAGGTTCAGATGTGAGAGAGTGGGAGTGTGGAATGGGTGTGTGTGCTGGAGTGAGTGAAGGAACAGCGAGAGAATGTGCGTGTTTGTTTGAAAGTAGCAAATGGAAGGAATGTGTAAGAGAGTATGGGTCTGTGGGTTCAAGGATTGTGTGGGTGAGAATGAAAGTAGGAATACAAACGTGGGTGATTGTGTGTGTGTATGCCCCGACAGAGGATAAACTTGAAAGAAAGAAAGAGGAGTTCTGGATGAATGTGGAGGTGTGCCTGGAGAAGTTTGACAAGAACGAAAGAATATTTCTGATTGGGGATATGAATGGTAAGGTGGGTGATAGGAAAGTTGAGGGAGTGGTGGGAGGGTGGGGGGTACCATCAGAGGTGAATGGGAATGGTAGTGCACTTGTGGACGTATGTGCGGGGAGGAGGCTATGGATAGCCAACACCTTCTTCCGACACAGAATGATCCACAGGTACACGTGGAAACGGGTGTGGACGATGGAGGATGAGACAGTGGTGGAATTAAAGTCATTGATTGATTATGTATGTGTGGATGAACGAATGAAGAAATCTGTGATGGATGCTAGGGTGTATAGGGGTATTGGAGGGGGTCTGTCTGATCAATATGTAGTGGTAGCTAAGGTTAGGATACAAAAGAAGTGGGTGAGGAGAGCTGGAGGGAGGCGAGAGGAGGGTGGAATGGTGAGGAGGGTGGAGAGGTTGCAGGAGGAGGAAGTCAGGGAGGAGTACAGGAGAGCAGTGGAAAGACGACTAGGTGGGTTCGACCTGGAAGTTATGGAGGAAGTGGAGGAGATGAGCAAGGTGTTTAAGGATGAGATCTGTGCAGCATGTGAGGAGGTGTGTGGAGTGAGGAGAAGAGGGAGGGGAGTTAAAGGTACAGCATGGTGGACAGAAGAGGTAAGAATAGCTGTGGAAGAAAAGAAGAAAGAATATAGAGAGTGGTTGGGTAGTAGAGGGAATGAAGATTTCGAGAGACAGAAACGAGCGAGGTACTTGGAGAGTAAGAGGGTGGTGAAGAGAGTAGTGAAGGAAAGTAAGAGAAGAGTAGATGAGGAATTTGGAAGGAATCTGAGTGTAAAATGGAGAGAGAGTAAGAAACTGTTCTGGAAAGAAGTCAAGAAAGTTAGGGAAGGTAGCAAGGGAAACAGTAAGGGTGTGAAAGATAAGAATGGGAGAATGCTAGCCGAGAAGCAAGAGAGAGTCGAAAGATGGAGGGAGTACTTCAATGAGTTACTAAATGTAAGGAATGAAGAGCCAGCAAACATAGCTGGATATGATATGGGAGGGAGAAGAAGAGAAGTAGTGGAGGAGGAGGTGGGGATCAGGAGGTTAGAAGTGTGGGAAGCCATGAAAAGAGTGAAGTTGGGGAAAGCACCAGGAACAGATGGAGTGTGTGGGGAAATGTTGAGGTATGGTGGTGAGATAGTGATCGAATGGGTATGGAAAATGTGCAAACTAGCATGGGAGAAGGGGAGTGCACCCGATGACTGGAAGACTGGCATAATAGTCCCCCTATATAAGGGCAAATGGGAAAGAGGAGTGTGTGGTAACCACCGAGGAATATGTCTTCTATGCGTAGTAGGGAAGGTATACAGTAGGGTAGTGATTGAGAGAGTGAGAGTGAGAACGGAGAAATGGATAGGCGACGAGCAGGGAGGTTTTAGGAAGGGAAGAGGATGTGTAGATCAGATTTTTACCCTGAAGTGTGTTGTGGAGAAATATCCGGAGAAGAAACAAAAGGTGTATGTTGCCTTTATGGACTTGGAGAAGGCCTATGACAGAGTGGATAGAGAAGGTTTGTGGAAAGTACTTAGAATATACGGAGTAGATGGCAAGTTGCTGAAAGCAGTGAAGAGCAAGTATGAGGTGCAAAGGCGGCAGTACGTGTGGAGAGTGAGCAGAGCGAGTTCTTTGACCTGAATGTTGGTTTGAAACAGGGGTGTGTGATGTCCCCGTGGTTGTTTACTGTATATATGGATGGAGTCATGAAAGAAATACTATCAAGAGCAGTGGATGTTGGTGTATTGCTGAAAAGGTAGGGAATTGAGTGGAAGCTACCTATACTGCTGTTTGCGGATGATACAGTTCTGATGAGTGATAATGAATGGGAGTTGCAGGGTCTGGTAAATGAGTTTGGAACAGTGTGCGAAAAACGGAATTTGAAGGTAAATGAGGGGAAGAGCAAGGTTATGGTCTTCGAAAGGGGTGAAGTCACAGAGTGTGAGGTGAAGCTGAACGGTCAGGCTATGGAGATCGTCAACTCTTTTAAGTATCTGGGCAGTGTGTTGAGTAAAGATGGGACTATGGATGAAGAAGTGCAGGAGAGGGTACAACAGGGGAAGAGGGTTGTAGGAACGCTGAAAGCAGTAACAAGAAATAGGGTGGTCAGTATGGAAGTGAAGAAGTCCTTGCATGACAGTGTGGTAATCCCGACACTAACTTACGGAAGCGAAGCATGGACGATGGTTGAGAGACTCAGACCAAGAGTGAGAGCAGTGGAAATGAATTACTTAAGAGGTGCGTGCGGAGTTACATGGAGGGATAGACAGACTAATGAGGAAGTAAGAAGGAGGTGTGGTGTGGAGGTAGATGTGCTGGAAAGTGTGAAAAGGAACAACTTGAGATGGTTGGGCCACATGGAACGTATGGAAAGCGAGAGAATGACTAAGAGGGTGTACGAGAGCGAGGTGGAGGGACAAAGAGGGAGAGGTAGACCGATAGAGAGGTGGAAGGATGGAGTGAGGAAGTATATGAACGAAGGCAGTGCTGGTTGGGGGGAGGGGCGTCGACAGACTGGGAACAGAGGTGCATGGGGCAGTTCGTTCGTGGCCACCCCTTCGGGGATCATGGCGTCAGGCAATAGATAGATTGATAGAAACCAAAGACCACCATGAAAATAGTGGCCATAACCACATCAACAACAGAAGGGCAGAAGATCGAGTCCACCCCCCCCTCCCCCTCCCCCATCTGCAGCCAACACCACCAGAGCGGCTACCACCATGCACACCACACCAGGCCCTCCTTACAGGGAACAATACCAACAGAGACGTTGCTGCCTTAATCAAAACCATCACTGGCAATCTACCTCAGTTAATACAGCCTGTGCCATTGTTCGGGGCTTGGCAGTTGATTGTGTATCAGGCTGATCAAAGGAATTGGTTCGGGGCTGTTTCCAGGGAGTAACTATAATATTCTCTGACTCAGCAACTAATTCAGCCTTGATTTGGGGCTGGGCTGCAGATCGTGCACTAGGCCAATCTGGGGATACTAACTCTCATTTAGTTGGTAGCGAGGTAAGTGTTGGCCCTGGGAGAAAGGATTTAGGTCACCTGGTCATATTATGGAAACCAACTCATCTGTGGAAGAAAACTATGCAAGAACCGGATCAAAAGCTGTGGACCAAGAGCCTACCAAAGACCCCGACTATCAACTTCAACCCAAGATAGCCGAGAGACATCAAGATAGACATCAGTGGGAACAAACACCTCGTTTACCCAAAGCTATAGATAGTGAGCCCTACTCTTGGTAAAAGCATAACGTCTATATGCCATCTTAAGTCTCTTAAGGGCTAAAATCAAGGGACGTTCGAGCCAAAATGTCTGGACACACAGAGTCTGAAGCAATTTAAGTCAAAGGATGAGGGAGAGATGGATTCAGGGAAAGAGTTCTAGAGCTCAGTTGTTAAATAGAAGAAAGATTGGAAATATCGTTTCACTCTTGGGTTGGAGAGTTACACAGAGTAGGGGTGGGATTATGTTGCAAGTTGAGTGGTGCATGCTCTATGTAGAGGAGGTGGTATACACTGAGAGAACAATACTCAATAGAAGGATGCTCCGTGCCCCTGTACAGAGCAAGAAACTGTGCTGGGGTAAAGAACCCCTTGAGGCGGTTGAGCACACCCAGCTTCTGGGAGGCTGCCTTAGCAAGACTAGTAATATGATTCTTCCAAGTGAGAGCAGAAGAAAATTGCCATTCGGTACTGAGTTTTGTTGATAGTTGTGGCTCAAGATATCTTTTCACCACAACTAGGGGTTCCAGTTATTCGCATTGTTTGTGTAACGGAACCAGTTCGGGGATTGTGTGCACCTTTGGTCCCCAGAGAGCCTGGAAGTTGCGAAGAGCTCTGTTCTTTTGCGATAAGCTGTGTTACGAGTTGAGGCTACGGGGGTGCTGTGTAGTTATTAGCTTGTGGTAAGTCCAAGGACTAGAAGCCTCTACTGTCAGTCGTAACAGTAACAGAAAATCATCATATATTTGATGTGTTTAACCTGTGTAAGAGATAGTGTTTTGCTTCACTTATACCATCTTATTACAAATGGAAATACTAAGACCCGCTGAAAAAATTAGCTCTCTATGTGCGCGCGCATAATTTCATTGAAATATTTGTAAAATCATCTTCTCACTCAAAATTGTTCAAATTACCCGCAACTTTTGCATGGCGTACTCTACCTGCATCCCCTGCAAGAAAATGAACCAAAGTAACCATATTGCATAGTAGAAGGGGCTGAAAAAACTATATAATATATATATATATGTTTTTTTAGCCAACATTTCAACCTAAACAATGTTGAATCTTGAAAAATATGTGAGATAATGCCATTATCTCTGCATTTTCCAGTAGCTATATAGTCCTATATGTAGTGTGTGAAAGGGGAATGAATTTGAGCCATAAACACATAAGTAGATGATCTCGTAAGTGCCAAAATATCATCTCTGGCAAGCTAAAATCGAAGATTTTCATCACTCAAAATTATTTTTGGGGCAAAAAAAATTGTTTGTCCTCCTAAACTTCCGTTGTCTGTCATAGCACGCACATAGAAGATCGAGAGTAATGGCTAACTAAACAAAATTTTCGTCAGGGGCAGGTTTCTCAGAATTTATGAGAGAAGTTTTTACCAAAATCCATGATTTTGGGGCCCCCCCAAGGGGGCCCTAGGGATGTTATATGGGCGTTTATGCCCTCATATGATAATTTATATTGCTTACAGCAGCCCTTTAGACTACAGACACAAAAAAAAAAATTGGATGGCTGAAAGAAATTTTTTAAGTTTTTTGGGGGTCGAGGTCGAACCCCTGGCCCCGGGGGTTATGGATGCGATATGTTTTTTGTTCCTTCCTATGCTATTCTCCTATGTTGAAAGGAGCATTATAGAACAAGAACACAAAAATTAGAAATTTTGATATCTGAGCTCAGGGAAGGTTCAGCCTCCCCTTACTTAAATTTTTGTAATTAATTTAATAAGGGGAGGCTGAAGCTTTGACCCCCAAGTCAGCCTGTGTAAGAGATAGTGTTTTTCTTCACTTATACCATCTTATTACAAATGGAAATACTAAGACTCGCTGAAAAAAATCAGCTCTCTATGTGTGCGCGCACGCGAGCGCAGAATTACATTGAAATATTTGTAAAATCATCTTCTCACTCAAAATTGTTCAAATTTCCCGCAACTTTTGCATGGCGTACTCTACCTGCATCCCCTTCAAGAAAATGAACCAAAGTAACCATATTGCATAGTAGAAGGGGCTGAAAAAACTATATAATATATATATATATGTTTTTTTAGCCAACATTTCAACCTAAACAATGTTGAATCTTGAAAAATATGTGAGATAATGCCATTATCTCTGCATTTTCCAGTAGCTATATAGTCCTATATGTAGTGTGTGAAAGGGGAATTAATTTGAGCCATAAACACATAAGTAGATGATCTCGTAAGTGCCAAAATATCATCTCTGGCAAGCTAAAATCGAAGATTTTCATCACTCAAAATTATTTTTGGGGCAAAAAAAATTGTTTGTCCTCCTAAACTTCCGTTGTCTGTCATAGCACGCACGTAGAAGATCGAGAGTAATGGCTAACTAAACAAAATTTTCGTCAGGGGCAGGTTTCTCAGAATTTATGAGAGAAGATTTTACCAAAATCCATGATTTTGGGGCCCCCCCAAGGGGGCCCTAGGGATGTTATATGGGCGTTTATGCCCTCATATGATAATTTATATTGCTTACAGCAGCCCTTTAGACTACAGACACAAACAAAACAATTGGATGGCTGAAAGACATTTTTTAAGTTTTTTGGGGGTCGAGGTCGAACCCCTGGCCCCGGGGGTTATGGATGCGATATGTTTTTTGTTCCTTCCTATGCTATTTTCCTATGTTGAAAGGAGCATTATAGAACAAGAACACAAAAATTAGAAATGTTGATATCTGAGCTCAGGGAAGGTTCAGCCTCCCCTTACTTAAATTTTTGTAATTAATTTAATAAGGGGAGGCTGAAGCTTTGACCCCCAAGTCAGCCTGTGTAAGAGATAGTGTTTTTCTTCACTTATACCATCTTATTACAAATGGAAATACTAAGACTCGCTGAAAAAAATCAGCTCTCTATGTGTGCGCGCGCGCGCGCGAGCGCAGAATTACATTGAAATATTTGTAAAATCATCTTCTCACTCAAAATTGTTCAAATTTCCCGCAACTTTTGCATGGCGTACTCTACCTGCATCCCCTGCAAGAAAATGAACCAAAGTAACCATATTGCGTAGTAGAAGGGGCTGAAAAAACTATATAATATATATATATATATGTTTTTTTTATCCAACATATCAACCTAAACAATGTCGAATCTTGAAAAATATGTGAGATAATGCCATTATCTCTGCATTTTCCAGTACTATATAGTCCTATATGTAGTCTGTGGAAGGGGAATGAATTTGAGCCATAAACACATAAGTAGATGATCTCGTAAGTGCCAAAATATCATCTCTGGCAAGCTAAAATGAAAGATTTTCATCACTCAAAATTATTTTTGGGGCAGAAAAAATAGTTTGTCCTCCTAAGCTTCCGTTTTCTGTCATAGCGCGCACATAGAAGATCGAGAGTAATGGCTAACTAAACAACATTTTCGTCAGGGGCAGGCTTCTCAGAATTTATGAGAGAAGTTTTGACCAAAATCCATGATTTTGGGCCCCCCCCCAAGGGGGCCCTAAGGATGTCATATGGGCGTTTATGCCCTCATATGATCATTTCTATTGCTTACAGCAGCCCTTTAGACTACAGACACAATTATTTTTTGGGATGGCTGAAAGAAATGTTTTAAGTTTTTCGGGGGTCGAGGTCGAACCCCCGGCCCCGGGGGTTATGGATGTGATATGTTTTTTTGTTCCTTCCTATGCTATTCTCCTATGTTGAATGGAGCATTATAGAACAACAACACAAAAATTAGAAATTTTGATATCTGGGCTCAGGGAAGGTTCAGCCTCCCCTTACTTAATTAAATTAATTAATATATTGAGCTGTATACAGCGTCACCCATAAAATACTGTCAGTCGTAACAGTGGCGACCTCGCCAGGATCCTTTTTAAGCTGAATAACGTTTGGTTTTATATATATCAACCACCACTTTAAAAAAACAAATTGGGACATTTTTGTTTTGTGATTGTTGTGGGTTGCCCACACACAGTCCTTTGTGTATTTATATTTAATTGATTCAACTACTCAACCATGGCGAGTGTTCCATTGCATCTCTTGACCGAGTCAGACGCTAGGGCATTCCTCCTCGCCCAGCCTGATCGGTCAGAGATTGCTCGCCATGGACGAGGTGAATTATTGCTGGTGGCAGCTCTGTTGACTGGTCGGAGTTGCATTGAACTCCGAAAAGAGGAGTGTGAGGCATTGGTGGTTGAGTGGGTGATGTCCCAAGGGTGGGGCGACAGGTCATCGCCACCCGTGAGTGTGTCCAACGTAGCAGGCATCATAATCCCCCCAAGCAGCATGAGCCGTTTGTCAGAGGACTCGCCTGGTTTGGGGACCCCTGGCTTACCTGCTGCCGTTCTCACACTCGCGGGAAGGTTCCCCACTCAAGTGACCCATGTCCTCACACACTCTACACCAGTAACAACACCAGCAACAACAACACCAGTAATGAATTATCGTTCCCCACTCCGCTTTTTGCCCGGAAACGCCCACCGTCCTGGGTTTACCCCGGCTCACCCCACCCAGATAATTCGCCCGACGGTACCTTCTAACCCCCCTGCTGGTGTTAACCCTTAAAAGGCGGCTCACCACATAAGTCGTTTTTAATAAAGCTGGACTATGTGGCGGCGCTCGACATAGGTCGAGTGGCAATTTCAGCACGTAATGTTGCTGAGAGAGAGAGACAAGTGGTGGCAGGAGACTAGCGAGCGTATGACTGCTCCAGACCACCGCGGCGAACCTACTGACACGAATCTCAGCTCCCTCCTCCCTCTCTCACTCGCTATATACGGAATTGTATCGGGAAAGTGGCTAATTACCTGCTTTTTGCACTCGCGTTGCACGGTTATTGCAAGAAAACTAGCCATCATAAAAGGATCGTTATGGTGTCATTCGAAAGCTCTGTTTATGCCCTTTCAGGGATAGATACTTGTTTTACGTTCTGGGTCTTATTTAGGCATGAAAATGATCACGTAAACAGCCCTATTTTGGCTAAAAACACCCCGCTGGGCGGTACATATAAATAAACCGCATAGGCCGCTAAAGAAGGGTTAATCCTGATCTTTCGGTGAGACTGATGGAGATTGAGTTGGAGAGAGAGAGAATGAGGCATCAGGCTGAAGAAAGGGAGAGAGAAAGGCAGCATGAGGAAAGACAGAGGAAGAGAGAAGCACAGTTAGAGAGAGAGCCCTGGCAGTATCAGCGAGGGGTGGGAGGTGCACAGGGTGGAAATGGTCGGGTTGAGTCAGTGGAGACATGTCTGGTCCGCAGCCTCAAGCTCGTGCCCGCTTTTGACGAAGTGAAGGTATCCGAGTGGTTCCTTCGCTTCGAAAAAAAGGCGCACGAGTTTGGGTGGGATCATGGCCGGTGGGTCACACTAGCAGCCAGCGTATTAAAAGACAAGGGCCGAGAGGCGTATGACAGACTCACTGCAGAGGAATTGGCAGACTATGAGTTTTTTAAAAGATGCGTGCTACAGGCATACGAGTTAAGGGGAGACTCCAGGATTCATGCCTAGCTCAGCTTCTATAAGAGACTCATTGCTGGCCTTTTGCCATATATATGCTAATGGTGAAACGGTGACTCGCTGAAATTTTCATCGTTCTATGTAAATTTGTTTTATATTGTGTATGAGGTACCTTATATAGACTGTCTACAACACCTCGGAAGCTTATTGCCAAGTTGATACGTGATCATGTTGAAAACCGCAGGTACATTATCAATATAAATAATTGGGCCCAATTTCCTATCCTAAATAAATAATTTGAGTATGGAAAATATTTCCCAAACTCAATAAGCTTCCGAGGGAGTTGTTATGTGTACGTTTTCTAATTATGTGGAGAAAATAGATACAATCGGAGAGTAAATGGCTGACTCACCATCATATAAGGTGAATAAACATGCTTTATTCATGAAGAGAGATTGAAATTTACTCGTAACGTAAACTTTTTCCAGTCAGAGTCCGCGAGACATTTTCCTTCAGTAGGTTCCTATTATAGGTTCGTCATGTATAGTGCCACCCGCTCGCAAAGAAAACTCAATTATTTGGGGGACTAAAGTATTTTGTATTATTATTTATAAGCGAGATTTTACCAAAATCCATGATTTTGGGGCCCCCCCAAGGGGGCCCTAGGGATATCCTATGGGTGTTTATGCCCTCATGTGATCATTTCTATTGCTTACAGCAGCCCTTTAGACTACAGATACAAAACAAAATTTTTGGATGGCTGAACAAAAATAAATAGTTTTTCGGGGGTCGAGGTCGAACCCCCGGCCCGGGGGGTTATGGATGTGATATGTTTTTTTGTTCCTTCCTATGCTATTCTCCTATGTTGAAAGAAGCATTATAGAACAAAAACAGAAACATTAGACATTTAAGCTGAATTAGGACAAAACCTGGAGTCTTTAAGACCCGAGGCTTACCGTCTTTTGTTTAGAAATGCTTGTAAAAGACCACATGACAGTCATGTCGAGTTTGAAAAGTACTTAAAGAGATGCCTTAGATCGCTGGTTGCTAAGTGAAAACATTACCAACTATGTTGAATTTCGGAACTGCTCCTCCTTGAACACTTCTGCAATGGGGTGGATAAAGAAATTTGTGCAAAAATCCGAGAGAAGCGGATTAAGCGGACTCGGGAGGCAGCATTATGGGCGGATGACAGGATGTTGGCTTTGCGCAGTACTGGGGGCAGGAGTTCAGGTACATCAGCTGGTGTGCATCGGCAGCATGCAGGTGGTGTTGTGCCCACCAGTACACCGTCCGCTCCCAAGGCAGGTGGGGAGAAGACGGGCGCAGATAATACAAATGCTAGTAAGTCTAGTACTTATGATTTACGTCAAGTGGTATGCTATTTCTGTCGGCAGAAGGGGCACATAAAGCCTAACTGCCCAAAATGGAAGCAGTCGGTGAGCAAACCTGTATCATTCTTGGTGGGCATCCCAGCTGATGGGGGATCCGGGCTACGGGGTAAGTTGCAGGGCATGGTCTGTGGTAAGTCTGGGAAGGAGTCCATTAAGGGAACCCTCCCAGACCAGACGTCTATGAGTCCAGTTGGGGACTCCCCGGGTATCGCTGGTAGTAGTTCGGAGGACCCGCAGGTTTGGGGGCATGCCTTTTTGCATGATGGGGAGGTAGAGCTGGAGAATGGACAAGTCTTCCCTGTTAAAGTGTTCAGGGACTCAGGGGCCCGACAGTCTTTGTGTGTCCGGTTGCCTGGTATGGACACTAAAGGGGACGACTTTGTGCTGGTGCGTGAGGTAAATTCGGAGGCATGTCACCCCCTGGTTCAGATGTCATTGAGTTGCCCTGAAGTGACTTCATCTGCATCTGTGGCAGTCGTGGAGACTTTGCCCATGGAAGGAGTGCACTTTTTGCTTGGTGCTGATATGGCGGGTGATCAGGTTTTCCCACCGCCAGTGTGTGTCTCCAGTGTTATTCTGCTTGATGTTCCCGAAGACCACGACTCTGAGATTTATGCTGTATGTGCTGTAACGCGGTCAATGGCCAAGGTCGCGAGTCAGGATGAATTTGTTGAGGAGGAAGACAGTGGATGACGTGATAAATAGTTTAGAGGAGGGAGTGGACAGCCAAGAGTGCGCACTACCAATATCTCCCACAAACTGTGTTGGTGCCCAGAGTGATTTGTGTGATACTGGGATGCCTATTGACTTAGATCCTTTAGTTGACTCTGGCGCCAGAGGTGGTGAGGAAGGCAATAATGGGGGCCCTACAGGTGGCACAGTTATCGCTTCGCCACCAACCTTGCCCAGTTATATGTTGCATGATGGATTTGCGGCGGTGGCTCCAGCTGAATTAATGCGGTGCCAGCAGGCAGATGAGTTGGTACCTCTCTTTAGCCAGGTGGGCAAGGTGTGTAACTGTTCTGATGGTGTAGTGGAAATTATTATACGTGAAGGGTTGTTCAGACGTGGGAGTTCTGGATGTAGGGGTGGAGAGGAGTTGCTTGACCAGCTGGTGGTTCCGCAGATGTTTCGACAAGAGCTGATACACCTGGCCCATTCAGCTCCTGTGGCAGGCCACCTTGGAGTCAGGAAAACGCTTGCCAGGCTGTCTCAGTATTTTTGGTGGCCACGAATGTCTGCAGCGGTAGCAGATTTCCTACAGTCGTGTCATGTGTGTCAGCTGGTGGGGAAACCTAACCAGAGTATTCCTGTTGCCCCTCTACAGCCTATACCCGCTGTAGGTATCCCTTTTCACCGTGTCATCATTGATATGGTGGGATCCTTGCCCCACACCTCGGCCGGAAACCAGTACTTGTTTGACCATTCTGGATGTTGCAACTAGGTATCCAGAGGCTATTCCAGTGCCTAGCTCACGTACTAAAGTAATCAGTCGTAAATTGCTAGGCAGTGTGCGCGTCGAGCATCGCCAATGTAGGAGGGCGCGACTCTTCTGTCGATCTGCAGAGGACCCCCAAGCTTGCCGATTCTTGGGCTGGACAGGCACATTCAAAGGAGCAGTGGATGGGGAAAGGGAACGTTGGGGTTGCAGTCAGCAAATCTCAGGGTGTTGGTGTGCAGGTCCTGGCTGTATTAGACCCGAAGGAGGAGGAGGAGGGAGATATGTTACATGGGAATTTTCCCAATGCGGTGTCGGCTCGGGCCTGGTGTAATAACAATTCAGAGGCTTTGTGGGCTAAGCTGGTGCATCTCAACGAGTCCCATAGCCAGGCTTTGTTTAGTCGGTTGTCACAGTATCCTTTGGTGTTTAGGGATGCGCCTGGGCTGACCACTTGGGCGGTCCACGACATTGATGTGGAGGATAATAAACCGATAAAGCTGGCTCCCTATTGTCTGAATCCTGCCCAAGCTCAAACCCTTCAGGCCGAACTAAATTATATATTGGAGAAGGGTTTGATTGAGTGTGTGTGGAGTGAGTGGTCATCTCCTGTCACCCTGCAGCCTAAGTCGGGTGGCAAAGTGCGTTTTTGTATTGACTTCAGGTGCGTGAATGACCTCTCCCGCACTGACTCTTACCCTCTCCCTCTGGTAGATGATTCCGTTGACTCTATAGGGGCTGCCCAGTTCATCACTAAGGTGGACCTACAGAAGGGCTATTGGCAGGTCCCCTTGACACCTCGTGCACAGCAAATTGCCAGTTTTGTTGTGGCAGGTGGTGTGTACCAGTGTAAGGTAATGCCATATGGATTGAAAAACATCCAGTCACTTTTCAGCGTCTGATGGATCAGGTTGTGGATGGGGTGCCAAATTGCACAGTCTATATAGACGATATGGTGGTATATGACACATCATGGGAAGCCCACCTGAATAATGTCACTACTCTATTTCGACGACTCAGTGAGGCGGGTCTAGTGGTGAATTTGGACAAGTGTGAATTCGTCAAGGGGCACGTGCAGTACCTCGGTTACATCGTGGGGCAGGGTAGAGTTGCTCCCCCGAACGCCAAGGTTGAGGCGATACGGGCTTTTGAGGTGCCCCAGAATAAGCGGGGAATGCAACGCTTTCTCGGTATGATAGGGTACTATCGCCGCTTCATACGTAATTATTCAACTGTACTGGCCCCCATCAACGATCTCCTCAAGAAGGAGGTAAAGTTTTGTTGGACTGATAAGTGTGAACTAGCATTCAAGGATGTGAAGGCACTCCTTTGCTGTTATCCAATATTGCGTGCACCAGACTTCCAAGCCTTTCAAGTTAGCTGTTGATGCAAGCGACGTCGGCGCTGGGGCTGTCTTGCTTCAAGACTCCAAGGATGGTGTTGAACATCCGGTCTCCTATTTTTCTAAGAAATTTAATAATGCAATTATTCTGTGATTGAGAAGGAGTTGCTGTCTTTGATTCTGGCTCTGGAACATTTGTCAGTGTATTTGCCTTCCTTCGGTAGCAATATTGTAATTTATTCTGATCATCACCCTTTACAATTTCTTAGTCGGTTTAGGGACAAGAAACAGCGATTGACTCGCTGGAGCCTTATACTACAGGAATATTCCCTTACCATTAAGCATATAAAGGGAGTGGATAATGTCCTAGCGAATTGCCTCTCACGGGGTCATGAGGAGATGGGGTGTAATCATGACGGCTGTGTGCGCCAGCCATTGCGCAAGTCATGGGCCAAGCAGGATAGCCTAACGTAGCATGAATTGATTCCTTGTGTGGCTGACTGAGATGGATTGGGGTGGTGATGGGATAAATGTTGTAATTATTAGTTAGTTGTAAGCACATTAGAAAACTTTACATAAAAATTATATATAGTATCAAAACTCATAAAAACTAAAACTATATGCTTATTATGTATGTTTATTGGCTATAGTGAGGTTGGTTTATGATGCGAAATTTGCATTGCATTGAAAATCCCCCCCCCCCCCCCTCTCCGGTGAGGGTGTTACGATGTTCCACATTCGTTGTTTAATTTAAGTTAATTTATGTTCATAACCAACTATGTTGCATTGGTCATATATTCACATGGTGAATATAATCATATACCGTGTTGGGGCAGTGTCAATACTGCGTGAAGCAATGATCGACCATACGGCGTGAAGCAGCAGTGAACGATATTTATCCGTATATTATCGTCTGTATCAAATTCATATTATTTCGTTCAATGACGTGGCCTCTTTGATTTTCCCATTCTCTAAACAATTATGTAACCCATTTTATTATTAGTGGGTTTTTTCGGTATATTAATGTAGAACGCATATTATATTATGCGTTGTATATGTATGTTTTATTTAGTTGTTTAGTCCTACTTGTATTATTTAAGGATTACATTGCATAAAAGAACCATCAAGATGGTTCATGTGGAGCCATCTGTCGGCGTCAGTGTGTGCCAGCTGGAAGCTAGTCAGTCAGCATTTAACAATCAAGTAAGCAACACCTAGCTCTCGCATTCTCTCCTCTTATTAATGAGAGAAGATGAAAGATTGATTTTTGTATTGTTGAAGTATAAGGGAAAGTCCTCTGGGAGTTCCGGATGGGAAGTAAAATGGAGAAATTGGGTTTTGGAAGCATTAAAGGTTTTCTCTGCCCCAATTGGAAATGATAGTTAGATCAGAAGATAAGTGTTTTATGGCATCACTATGTTTGTTTCTGAGGGATTGCTGGCTGGGGCGTTCTGCAAAACTAAATAAGTAGTGTAATGTAGAGTTGTCTGCGTATGAATGGATGGGACTGAAGGTACATATATGAAAATTAGAAAGAGCATGGGAGATAAGACTGAGTCCTGAGGAACACCGGAGTTGATAGGATGAGGAAGTGAGTGATGGCCGTCCACAATTGCGTCTGTGGAACGGCCGGATTTTTTTTTGAGACAAAGTCTCAGATGGAGGGATAGAAACTGAAGGAGGGTAGTTTAGACATTAAAGATTTGTGCCAGACTCTATCGAAGGCCTTCGATATGTCTAGTGCAATAGAAAAGGTCTCACCGACGTCCCAAAAGGAGGACGACCAAGAGTTAGTAGGATATGAAAGAAGATCAGCAGTAGAGCGACCCTTAACCCGTACAGCCCCAGCGACGCGCCTGACGCGTCGGCGATGTATGTAACGCGCAGCCCCAGAGACGCGCCTGGCGCGTCACCCTAATTGCGCCGACCGTAACCTCAGGTGTAGCCACTCAAGAGGGCTCAGATTTGTATGGGAACTGTATACGTATCCCACGCAACCGTGCCGATGGTTGAAAACTCTCAAAGTCCACGTGCGTGTGCGTGAGCGCGCAATAACCTGTTTTTTTTGGGTAATTGCCTTCAATTTTTTACTCTTGTAAAATACGTTTTCGGGGGCTCTGTAGGACCATTCTTTAAGCTTTTTGAGCGGTTTTTCGTGGTTATTCCTTCATTCCTAACCCATTCGCTATTGTTTCTGGAATAAAATATTTTTTTGAAAACCGGCCGGGTTCTGGTGAACAAACATTACAAAACTAGCCGGGGCTGGACGGGTTAAGGAAGCCATATTGGCGATCTGAGAGTAGATTATAAGCAGATAAATGCTTAAGAAATTTGGAAGCAAAAATAGTTTTAAAAACTTTAGAGATACAAGAGATGAGAGCGATTGGACGATAGTTGAAGGGTTGACAGCGGTCACCCTTCTTTGGGACACGTTGAATGAGAGCAAACTTCCAGCAAGAAGGGAAGACATTAGAGGAGAGACAGAGACGAAAGAGTTTGCCTAGGCAGGGAGTCAGCATGGAAACACAGTTTTTGAGTACAAAAGGACCGTACGCCTTCTTAGTATTAAGCCCAGAGAGGGTAGAAAGTACATCTTTAGAAGAGATTAGGATGTTAGGCAAAAGTAGAAGAGAGCGAGGTGGAGAGGGAGGAATGGTACTGGAATTGTCCAAGGTGGAGTTTCTAGCAAAAGTTTGAGCGAAGAGAGGAAGAAGTGATGGTTGTCACCATCAGAGTAGAAAAGGGGAGGGAAAGACGAGGAAGAAAAAAGGTTGGAGAGGCTTTTGGCTAAGTGCCACAAACTTGGAAAGAGCTAGAGTTGGATAGTTCAGTATTGATGAAAGAGTGCTTGGTTAGTCGAAGAACAGGTTTGGCTTGAAAAATAGGAAGAATGAGATTCTGGAGTTTTAAGGCGTCGGTTCCGTTTCAATGCTTCCTCCTTGTTGCGGACAGCAGTAGAACAAGTGTGAGTAAACCAAGATTTTTTTGCATTAGACTGAGAGAAAGAAAATGGAATGTATGCTTCCATACCCGAGAGGATTACCTCGGTAATGCGCTTAGCACTCTCCGAGGGTCCCCGGCCACAGAAGCAAAGTCAATCCAATGGAGGATGGGGAGGATCCGCTCACACCGCACTCCTAGACAAAGTAGAAAGGAAAGCCTTTCGTCTCATTAACTCCCATCCACTCACCAACTCTCTGCAATCTCTCTCTCTTCGCCAAAATGTTGCATCTCTCTCGCTATTCTATTGTTACTACAATAATCAGTGTTCCTCAGAGTTCTCCCAGTGTATGCCACCTCCTCTACGTAGGGTACGTAGTACCCGTCTTGCAACACAATCCCACCCCTCCTCTGTGCAGCTCTCCAACTCAAGATATGATACTCCCAATCCTTCTTCTATTCAACAGCTGAGCTCTGGACCTCTCTCCCAGAATCAGTCTTTCCCTCTTCCTGTTACTTAAATTGCTTCAAACTCCGTGTGTCCAGACATTTTGGATCGAACGTCCATTGATTTTGGCCCTGTCACTCTTTCAACTCTGTGGGAGGCACTCACTAAAGGCAATTCTGCCTATTGTCTCCCTCACTCACATAGAGAAAATATATATATATATGGATGCGCTGTGACTCTGTACAGAGCAAGAAGCTGTGCAGGGGTAAAAAAACGTGTGAGGCGATCGAGCACACCCATCTTCTGCGAAGCTGTTTTGGCAAGAGTGTAATATGGTCTTTCCAAGTGAGATCAGGAAAAAAAAGAGACACCAAGAATACTAAGAG
The DNA here is from genome assembly GCA_032716605.1 of Paralithodes platypus. Taxonomy (NCBI): domain Eukaryota; kingdom Metazoa; phylum Arthropoda; class Malacostraca; order Decapoda; family Lithodidae; genus Paralithodes; species Paralithodes platypus. Next base: position 26,401,676 of record CM064562.1, read on the forward strand.
AAGATGACGGGTTAATAAATGATGTATGTTGTTGAAGAGTAAGTGATAGTCTTGTGGAAGGTTGTGACGAGTAGACAGATGGAGAAACTTAGTTTTGGAGGCATTGAAAGTAACAAAGTTTTCTCTGACCCAATCAGAGATAGTAGAAAGATCAGAAGATAGGCATTCTATGGCCTCGTTACGTGAAGTTTGGAGTGATTGCATGCTGGGTTGGTGTGAAAAACTAGTTGAATATAGTGTAAGGTATTGTCATCAACATATGAGTGGAATGGCAGGTGCCCAACCCCGAAAGGGGTTGAAATAGGGGAGGTATCCCCCCGCCAAAGGCGGCTTTCTAGGGCCTTTCCTAGCTGATGCTGAGAGGATTGGGTTCTAGTCATGTGGTGATGGGCTGGTCTATCAGAGTGAGAACTGAGCGATCTCTGCCATACCCATAGCTTACTCTGACTGTTCCTTTTACTTATATATTTTCTAGATCTCAAGTGACGGCGTCTCTTCCGTGGATTGACCTCCCAATCTACCAAGATTGGAAGCCAAAACGTCACATTTTTTCCTTTGCCCCTCAGCTTTCTCTTCATAATTGCTGAGGGGCACAGGGCCCTGGGGGAGCTTTGGTTTCCAGGGCGTTTCTATCGCCCTCCTCAGCTCCCCGCCGTGGAGTGGCTTCGGTCACCCATGCTTTATTGTGGTCGGCTGGGAGGGTTCTGTGGGGGCGCTCGGTTATGGCCTTGGTCTTGCTCGGGGCCTTGGGGCTGTTCGGCCAGGCAGCTTGGGAAACAACAACAACAACAACAACATATGAGTGGATGGAACTAGAGGTACACTTGAGATCATTTATGAATGTTAGAAAGAGAACTGGAGATAGGACACACCTGAGGAACACCACAGAGTTGATTGGCTGAGGAAGAGAGAGGTGAACATCCACAACTGCAGTTATGGAACAGCCAGAAAGGAAATTAGAGATAAAGGCACAGATGGAGGGATAGAAATTGAAAAACGGTAGACAAGAAAATAGAGATATTCACCACACTCTATCGAAGGCCTTCGATATGTTTAGTGCAATATAAAAAGTCTCACCGAAGTCTATAAAGGAGGATGACCTAGAGTTAATAAGATATGAAAGAAAATCACCTGTAGAGTGGGTCACCCCTAAGAAAGCCATACTGGTGATCTGAGTAGTAAAACAAAATTCAAAAATGTTGAATTAAGAGGAGTTAAACAAACTTTGGAAATGCAAGAAATGAGAGCATTTGCACGATAGTTGGAGGGTTGAGAGTGGTCACCCTTCTACAAGACATACCAATTCGTCTTAGGCAAATAATTGAGCTGGCTTGTTCAGCTTTTGCATGGGTATAGATCATTGCCTACTCAGGTGGTCCGAACAACTCCATTTCCTGTTTAGACACCTCCTAGGGGTTCATATGGGGGTTTGAAAATTCTTAGGGAACATTGTAGTGCCAGATTGCTTACTGAGCCCAACTTGCGTTCATTTTTTAACCCACTTCCCGATGTCGTAGGACACCAAAAACAGGGGTGAATATGTGGACACCCTGGCTCTATCAGCTGCGCTAGCAATCATCTCTAGCGTAAACAGGGACCCGGGGAGCTCGGGATGTATGAAGGGTATACTAGGTCAACAAGACCGTCTGCCCCCCCAGATATTGCCTCAAGTCACCAAATATTGGGGAGGTCATAAAACATCTTCAAATTGGTCTTTTTAACTTGATTATAGGATATGTTGTGTGTCGATCCATATACTACATTTCCCCCAAGTTTCCTTGAGGCAGTTTCATTATAAATGTGTTTTTATGGTACAAATAGTGATTCAACACAAACTGAGCGGCCACTGAAAGTCACCACTGCATAGGGAAGAAAATGAACAATCCCATATAACTCAATTTTCTGATAGTGTTCGAACCTACAAATCTGATACAAGGGGTAAAATGAACTGCAACATCAATTTCTGTAATAAAATTCCATAATATATCAAAAGCTTCCATGCAATCATGCCCGCTCACTTTTTTTTAAACCGCCATAGGCAACAATGAGCGGGGTTCTGTCCGTAGCTTGTATCTAGTTATAATAGACCTATCCACTCCGGAACCGGGACAGCACATTTGTCATGGGTGATTTTTGCTGGCTTTATTCCGGTACTGTTTATACTCTTAGCTTCACGAAAATAACATGGTATAAGCTACTTTCAGAGTTCTTTTCAACTGCATAGTCGTAAAAGCACTATGTCTGGAAATGGACATCTAATTGAATATTTTAATATTCGTAGGGAACTGGCCTGTTCGGAAGCTCAAATTGGACGCCTTTGGTAGGTTGTTAGGGAACAATGACCAAATGTCAGACTGGATAGATTTACTTGGGAAATCATGTTTTGACCCTTCATAACTGTATTTCTCTGTTAAATATAACTATTTTGGGTATACAAAGGTATTTTCTCATATTGAACTAAAATACTTGGCTAGTTTTGATTTTTGGCCAATACTTTTGTGAGAATATTTGTGTGATATCATTTATTAGTAACCTATTCAATTTAGTTAACCTCAGTATAATTATGTTGGTGAACACTGACACAGCCAAACAAAAATTATCTTCCTGTGACTTGTTTGAACCTAACCTAACCTCACCCCACCAAGAACTCCACTTTCTAATGATTATTCCAAACATATTTGTAGGTTAACCATTGCAAAATGCCCTTTGTAGAAACTACGTACAATCTCAAGCTGCTACATCTTCAGATAACTGAAATATGTACTAGTCATCACAATGTTCCCTAACATTAGTATCTCGGACAGGCCTGTTGCAAGATAACGTTCCCTAAGAAGTCTCTATTCACAATGTCCTATAGACCTAAAGCAGGCCAGGTTTTTTCCAGATTGACACTAAAGCTATCAAATGGTGTATTTGTGTCACAGATACATTAAAATTACCTTTTAGGAGTACCTCTGCAGTTGTCTTTGAGTTAGCTGTGGGCAGAAAACTAATTATGGAGAGGTAATTATTAGAGTGCCTTACTAACCTGAATTTCTTAGTAAGAGAATAGGCTATTCATATAGTGCCTTATGTGCCTTACTAACCTGAATTTTTTAGTAAGATTTAGGTCACTCGATCCTAAAGTTAAGAAAGTGGAGGATATACTGTAGGTGACTAGATAGCAAACAACCAATATATAACCCCCAAAAAGGATATAATAAAATATAAATTCTAGACAGTTTTTATTTATAAAAAACACAAGGCAGAAGGGTGGAGCACACAGGAGAAGCGGAGCTCTAGACGTTGCAGGGTGGTCCATAGTGCTTATATATATGTAGCCCACACTCCTGCAAAAACGTTTTCTATATTGCGTTGTTAGAGAAAAAGATTATTGTATGGCAGACTAAATTAAACATGCGATATTTCTAAGTAACTACAAATGTAAAGTCGACACCGATATAGGGTATAGAAGGGGAACGAAGCAGAGCAATATACAAAAGTGTAGTTACACTTGGTGGTATTGCACTGATTCTAAACAGTTTTTATTTGTACAAACACTAAATTTGTCGATACAATTGTAAAAACTAGGACAAATAAAAGAAAAACATGAAAAATTCCATTTTATTTTCCGATTTACATTATATGAAGCATGACCTAGTTATACGACGAATTATACGAAGCACCACAGTACCAATTACTCCCATTAATTTCAGGTCTCTCTAGGTGGACCAGCCCGACCAGGTAGTCGCTCTAGGGGGAGCAGCAACCAGGTAGTCGCTCTCTCTGGGTGGAGCAGCCCCACCAGGTAGTCGCTCTCTCTAGGTGGAGCAGCCCGACCAGGTAGGCGCTCTCTCTAGGTGGAGCAGCCCGACCAGGTAGTCTCTCTCTGGGTAGAGCAACCCGGCCAGGTAGTCGCTCTCTCTGGGTGGAGCAGCCCGACCATGTAGTCTCTCTCTAGGTGGAGCAGCCCGGCCGGGTAGTCTCTCTCTGGGTAGAGCAACCCGGCCAGGTAGTCGCTCTCTCTGGGTGGAGCAGCCCGACCATGTAGTCTCTCTCTAGGTGGAGCAGCCCGGCCAGGTAGTCTCTCTCTGGGTAGAGCAACCCGGCCAGGTAGTCACTCTCTCTGGGTGGAGCAGCCCGACCAGGTAGTCTCTCTCTGGGTAGAGCAACCCGGCCAGGTAGTCGCTCTCTCTGGGTGGAGCAACCCGACCAGGTAGTCGCTCTCTCTGGGTGGAGCAGCCCGACCAGGTATAGTCGCTCTCTCTAGGTGGAGCAGCCCGGCCAGGTAGTCGCTCTCTCTAGGTGGAGCAGCCCGACCAGGTAGTCTCTCTCTGGGTAGAGCAACCCGGCCAGATAGTCGCTCTCTCTGGGTGGAGTAGCCCGACCAGGTAGTCTCTCTCTGGGTGGAGCACCCCGGCCAGGTAGTTCTTCTCTCCTAAATTTTTGTGGGTGAAAGATGTAGTGGACAAATAATTGACAACACGATTTCTTTAACAGGACAGCGTGAGCTCGCTCATTGCTGCTGATTATCGGCAAGAAGATAGCTAAAAAATCTTTGACTCAGAGAAAGAGAGAGAGACAGAGACAGAGAGAGAGAGAGAGAGACGACACAGTGTGTGTGTGTGAGAGAGAGAGAGAGAGAGAGTTACACACTCTTTCTCTCTCTCTCTCTGTCATGCTTCGTAGTCCCGTAGCCACTTCGTTCTTAGTAAGAGAATAGGCTATCCATATAATGCCTTACTAACCAGAATTTCTTAGTAAGAGAGTAATCTATTCATATAGTGCCTTACTAACCTGAATTTTTTAGTGAGATTTAGGTCATTCGATCCTAAAGTTAAGAAAGTGGGAGATATAGGTGACTACATAGCAAACAACCAATATATAACCCCCAAAAAGGATATAATAAAATATAAATTCTAAATAGTTTTTTTATTTGTACACCGCCCTCATATTATTTTAAGTAGCTTTCTCGAAAAAAAGATGGCTTGTAATTTTACCACGACATCTTTCACCCACACAAATTTAGACCCTCCTGAAAAAAGGTTCACCACCAACTCAAGTTCCATCAACTCACGTTGGACAGCAGAAGATCGCCTAAAGCTTTGTGTGGTGAAAATCACGACAGGGACCCGTACAGCGGCGACGCCACAGCAACCCGGCCAGGTAGTCGCTCTCTCTGGGTGGAGCAGCCCGACCAGGTAGTCGCTCTCTCTAGGTGGAGCAGCCCGACCAGGTAGTCACTCTCTCTAGGTGGAGCAGCCCGACCAGGTAGTCTCTCTCTGGGTAGAGCAACCCGGCCAGGTAGTCGCTCTCTCTGGGTGGAGCAGCCCGACCAGGTAGTCGCTCTTTCTAGGTGGAGCAGCCCGGCCAGGTAGTCACTCTCTCTGGGTGGAGGAGCCCGACCAGGTATAGTCGCTCTCTCTAGGTGGAGCAGCCCGGCCAGGTAGTCGCTCTCTCTAGGTGGAGCAGCCCGACCAGGTAGTCTCTCTCCCGGCCAGGTAGTCGCTCTCTCTGGGTGGAGTAGCCCGACCAGGTAGTCTCTCTCTGGGTGGAGCAGCCCGGCCAGGTAGTTCTTGTCTCCTAAATTTTTGTGGGTGAAAGATTTCGTGGACAAATAATTGACAACACAATTTCTTTAACCTTCTGCTTCACGTCTTTTGCCACATCAGGAAAGCTCGAGAATATGTCAGAATCCACAATGTGTTACAAGATCAAGGGTAAAATTTATCACAGGATGGGCATACTGGAAAGACACGACCTTTGCCAGCCGGCTACTACAGATAGGTCAGAGCAGCTCTCCACATTTCGTTATCCCCAAAAACTTTGGCGTTCTCTATCATACCCAGACAGAGTTCATCGAGAGTGTTTACCCTGATATCGCCGATCACATTGGGGATCATCGCTATTTTGCCGGTCGTACCATCATATCGCCTCTCAACGTTGACGTTTCCGAAATCAACATTATGATCTTAGATATATGCTGCCAGGGGAGGAGAAGATTCATCTGAGTGAAGACAAACTGAATTCGGAAGACAATGTGGAGTATCAGGTTTCCACGCTCAATGAACTAAACCCTTCTTCGTTACCAGAACACCAACTCAAGCTGAAAGTGGGTGCCGTGGTAATGGTAATACGGAATCTATCCCCACCCAGACTCTGTAACGGTACACGAATTATTGTTGACAACCTGAAGAAGACCATCATTGTTGGTAGGGTTCTGGGTGGCACTTACGATGGCGAGCAGGTTTGCATTCCCAGGGTAAAGTTGGTGGCCAACGATTCCCCGGTGGCATTTTCCAGGTTCCAATTCTCTGTAAAGCTAAGTTTTGCAATGACAATTAATAAGGCGCAGGGCCAGACCATCCAACATTGCGGCCTTTACCTCTACCACACACGGTGCTTCTCTCATGGGCAATTATATGTTGCCTGCTCTCGGGTCACAAGTTGGGATTCGCTGAGTATTTTTATCCAGAAGAAGGAAAAGGGACCATGTGTGTTAGATAACGTCGTATACCCTGACGTGTTTTTGGAACAAAAGTCGTTAGCTGACGAATATTCGAGGTTGATAGACACCGGAATCATCATTCAAGAAGAAGACATTGAGGCTGACATTGAGCTCCAGCGAAAGTATATAGATTTAGGACAGTGTGACGCTGAAGTTGAGGCCCAATTCGCTCCAGAAGACATGAAGGCAGTACTGAAGATATCCGTCGAGGATTTCGATATGGCGGTAGAGAAGATGGACGAGCAACTCGAAGAGTGTGAGCAGTTACGGAAGTCATTTGAAGAAAGCTGCGAAACCCATCGAAGGGAACAAGAGAAGAGAGACGAACTCCTTCTGAAGGAAATCGAGAAGCGTGACGAAAACCAAAGGAAGGAACAAGAGAAGTGGGACAAGAGAGAGAGAGAGAGACAGACAGACAGACACAGTGTGTGTGTGTGTGTGTGTGAGAGAGAGAGAGAGAGAGTTACACACTCTCTCTCTCTCTCTGTCATGCTTCGTAGTCCCGTAGCCACTTCGTTCTTAGTAAGAGAATAGGCTATCCATATAATGCCTTACTAACCTGAATTTCTTAGTAAGAGAATAGGCTATTCATATAGTGCCTTACGTGCCTTACTAACCTGAATTTTTTAGTAAGATTTAGGTCACTCGATCCTAAAGTTAAGAAAGTGGGAGATATAGGTGACTACATAGCAGACAACCAATATATAACCCCCAAAAAGGATATAATAATAAAATATAAATTCTAAATAGTTTTTATTTGTACACCGCCCTCATATTATTTTAAGCAGCTTTCTCGAAAAAAAGATGGCTTGTAATTTTTCCATATCTTTCACTCACACAAATTTAGACCCTCCTGAAAAAAGGTTCACCACCAACTCAAGTTCCATCAACTCACGTTGGACAGCAGAAGATCGCCTAAAGCTTTGTGTGTTAAAATCACGACAGGGACCCGTACAGCGGTGACGCCCCAGCAGCCCGGCCAGGTAATCTCTCGCTAGGTGGAGCAGCCCGGCCATGTAGTCTCTCTCACGGTAGAGCAACCCGGCCAGGTAGTTTCCCTCCTAAATTTTTGTGGGTGAAAGATGTCCTGGACAAATAATTGACAACTCGATTTCTTTAACAGGACAGAGTGAGCGCACTCATTGCTGATGATTATGGGCAAAACGTTAGCTAAAAAATATTTTGACTCAGAGAGAGTGAGTGTGTAACTCTCTCTCTCTCTCTCTCTGTCGTGCTTCGTATAATGCGTCGTATAGCCTAGGTCATGCTTCGTATAATGCGTCGTATAGCACAGCGATGGCTGTGACTCGTATCTGGGCAGGACACACGAGGCAGAAGGGCGGAGCACACAGGAGAAGCGGAGCTCTAGACAGTGCAGGGTGCTCCTATGACCAGTGGTGTCCCGTCGCCCAGCCTCACTGTGGTGTCCCATAGTCGTATAGCGCGGCGATGGTTGTTACTCGTATCTGGGCAGGACACACGAGACAGAAGGGCGGAGCACACAGGAGAGGCGGAGCTCTAGACGGTGCAGGGTGCTCCTATGACCAGTGGTGTCCCGTAGCCCAGCCTCACTGTGGTGTCCCATAGTCGTATAGCTCGGCGATGGCTGTGACTCGTATCTGGGCAGGACACACAAGGCAGAAGGGCGGAGGTGTCCCGTAGCCACTTCGTTCTTAGTAAGAGATAGGCTCTCCATATAGTGCCTTACTAACCTGAATTTCTTAATAAGAGAATATGCTATTCATATAGTGCCTTACGTGCCTTACTAACCTGTGTAACATTCATATTATACTCAAATATACACATGTAACCCAGCCTCAATCACTTATTATGTCACCATATGTTCCATCAATATTCTAGAAGATGACTGACATATATCTCTCTCTATATATATATATATGTATTATAACCCATAATATATAATCTACTAACCCATTAACCCTTTAATTACTCACACAATCACTACACAGTAATATCCCCAATCAATCTCGTCACAGAAATATAACTATCTATAGTGTTTATACTTGCAAGGTATACACACCTGATAGTCAACATTTCATCATCTTAGCCTACCACACATTGATCAAGTTCTCATTGGGGTTTACAAGGAGATAATGTGGAATGTGTACGGAGTACCCAGGAAAACAGTTCTATATACCAGGTTAAATACCACAAACGTAGGACAGAATTCAAAGTTTTTTTTTTGTTTTTTTTTTTTTTTTCTATGTGATTGAGGGAGGCAAAAGGCATAACTGCCTATAGCGAGTGCCTCCCCCATAGTTGAAAGAGTGACAGGGCCAAAATTAAGGGACGTTCGAGCCAAAATGCCTGGACACACAGAGTTTGAAGCAATTTAAGTCATAGGAAGAGGGAAAGACTGATTCTGGGAGAGAGTTCCAGAGCTCAGATGTTGAGTAGAAGAAAGTTTGAGAGTAACGTTTCACTCTTGGGTTGGAGAGTTGCACAGAGTAGGGGTGGGATTGAGTTGCAAGACGGGTACCACGTGCCCTACGTAAAGGAGGTGGTATGCACTGGGATAGCTCTGAGGAACACTGATTATTATAGTAGCGATAGAATAGCGAGAGAGATGCAACATTGCGGCGGAGAGAGAGAGATTGCAGAGAGTTGGTGAGTGGACGGAGTAATGATACGAAAGGCCTTTCTTTCAACTTTGTCTAGGAGAGCGGTGTGAGAGGAACCTCCCCACACATGTGAACAATACTCAATACAAGGGCGCACTATGCCCCTGTACAGAGCAAGAAGCTGTGCAGGGGAAAAGAACCCCCTAAGGCGGTTGAGCACACCCAGCTTCTGGGAGGCTGCCTTAGCAAGACTGGTAATATGGTCCTTCCAAATGAGAGCAGAAGAAAAAAGAGGCACCAAGAATATTGAGAGAAGATGAATGATTTTTGTATTGTTGAAGAATAAGGGATAGTCTACTGGGAGATCCTGACGGGTAGATAGATGGAGAAATTGGGTTTTGGAAGCATTAAAGTTAACAAGGTTTACTCTGCCGCAATTGGAAAGAGTATTTAGATCAGAATTTAAGAGTTCTATGGCTTCATTACGTTTGTCGTTGAGGGATTGCTGGCTGGGGCGTTCTGAAAAACTAATGGAGTAGTGTAAGGTTGAGTCGTCTGCGTATGAATGGATGGGAATTAAGGTACAGTTAAGGAGATCATTTATAAAAATTAGAAAGAGAATAGGAGATAGGACAGAGCCCTGAGGAACACCGGAGTTTATAGGGTGAGGAAGTGAACAATGGCCGTCCACACCGCAGCTATGGAACGGCCGGAAAGGAAATTAGAGACAAAGGCACAGATGAGGATAGAAACCGAGGGAGGGTAGTTTAGAAATTAAAGATTTATGCAGACTCTATCGAAGGCTTTCGATATGTCTAGTGCAATAGAAAAAGTCTCACCGAAGTCCCGAAAGGAGGATGACCAAGAGTTAGTAAGATATGAAAGAAGATCACCAGTAGAGCGACCCTTAAGGAAGCCATACTGGCGATCTGAGAGCAGATTATGAGAAGAGAAATTAAGAAATTTGGAAGCAAGAATAGTTTCAAAAACTTTAGAAAGACAGAGATAAGAGCAATTGGACGGTTTGAAGCGGTCACCCTTCTTTGGGACAGGTTGAATGTGAGCAAACTTCCAGCATGAAGGGAAGACGTTAGAGGATAGACAGAGACGAAAGAGTTTGCCTAGGCAGGGAGTCAGCACGGAAGCACAGTTTTTGAGAACAACAGGAGGAACACCGTCCGGACCGTACGCCTTATTAGTGTTAAGCCCAGAGAGGGTAGAAAGTACATCTTTAGAAGAGATTAGGATATTAGGCATAAGTAAGAGAGAGGAGGGCGGAGAGGGAGGAATAGCACCGGAATCATCCAAGGTAGAGTTTCTAGCAAAAGTTTGAGCGAAGAGTTTAGCTTTGTCAGAGGAAGAAGTGATGGTTGTGCCATCAGAGTGGGAAAGGGGAGGGAAAGACGAGGGAGAGAAATTGTTGGAGAGGTTTTTTGGCTAGATGCCAGAAAGCTTGGGAAGAGCTAGAGTTGGATAGTTCAGTGCATTTATTATTGATGAAAGAGTGTTTGGCAAGTCGAAGAACAGATTTGGCTTGATTCCGGGCAGAAACATATGAAGAATGAGAGTCTTGAGTTTAGGCCGGTACCGTTGAATGCTTCCTCCTTATTCGGACAGCAGTAGAACAGGCGTGAGTAAACCAAGATTTTTTAGCATTAGTCTAAGAGAAAGAGAATGAATGTATGCTTCCATGCCCGATAGGATTACCTCGGTAATGCGTTCAGCACTCTCCGAGGGTCCCCGGCCATGGAAGCAGAAATCATTCCATGGGAAATCAAAGAAGTACTGCCGAAGAGCCTCCCAGTCGGCAGCGCCAAAGTGCCACAAGCGCCAGCTAGGAGGATCGGGTGGCCGTACTGGAGAGTTGAACAAGTAACAGAGATAAATTTATGGTCGAGGAGCCCAAAGGAGAGAAAAGATCGACAGTATAAGAGGAAGGGTTAGAAGTTTGAAACAAGTCAAGAATGTTGGGCCGATCTCCGATGCGATCCGGTATACGGGTGTTGCTGAACTAACTGCTCTAGGTCATTTAGGATAGAAAACACGTAGGCTTGTTCACCAGGTGGATCAGTAGTGTGAGAGGAGAGCCATTGGCGGTGGTGAACGTTGAAATCTCCTAAGATGGAGATTTCTGAGAAAGGAGAAATGGAGAGAATGTGTTCCACTGTAGAGTTTAGATAGTCAAAGAATTTAGGAAAGTTGGTAGAGTTAGGGGAAAGATAGACAGCACAGAAATATTTAGTAAGAGAATGACAGGAAAGTTTGAGCCATCAAGTTGAGAATTCAGAGGAGTCTAAATCGGGAACACGAGAGCAAGTGAGTTTGTTGTGCACATATGCACAACATCCGCCTTTGGCTTTGAAACTAGGATAGAGAAAGTAGGAGGATACAGAGAAGGGGTTGCTGGATGTTGCTACAGACACCTGGGTTTCGGTGAGGAAGAGAAGATCAGGTTTGTAGGAGGAGAGATGGTGCTCAACAGAGTGAAAGTTAGAGGAAAGTCCGCGAATGTTGCATAAATTAATAGAAAGAGTAACAGGCCGAGGTCCAGGTAATTGTGTGGGGTCGTCAGGGGATGGTCGGTCGGGTGAGGGGGCATTTATGGTCCCCCCCCCCTGGGGACTCCGAGGCTGGGGTAAAATTCATAATTTTGTGTTTTTTTAATTTTGGTGTGGAGGAATGAAGTGTGGTGTGCATGTTTAGTGTAGTGAAGTGGAAAGGAGGAGGAGGTGTTTGTGAGAGCTAGCTGGATTGCTCTCAGTGTAAATGAGGCACAAAGAAAATCAGTAAGAGAGGCCAAACAAATGAAACAGGAGTTCCAGCGACTCTTTATCACATGCCTATAACCTCACCTGGGTCTAGCCCTGATCGATTGGTGCCTACAATCTCCCCACCTAAAAGTAACTCCAAACTCACTCCAACGCCCAATCATGACACTACGCAGTGAGGGAAATTAAAATGTAACCTTCCTCACCTCACCCTAGGTGTTTTGAGTAATTAATACTACATTAATCCAACCTCTTTTATCCATATTGTTTTGGATATCTAATTTCTCCAATTCACACACACAGACACTCACTACACATCTGCTAGAATAACTATATATAATTAGATTAACATTCCAACAGTCAATTCTATACTCGAAACACGTCTAACTCTTTACTCAAACTCTTAAAAATTACTCTTGATTTATAAACTATTTAACACCAGTATTTTAATTACTCATATTCATCTAAACCCAAGGGATTAGTTTTTGAATAATTGACTACAATCACCGAACATGTGAACATGTGTTCAATGTGTATTGATGGTAATTGTTGAAACTATTCATCCCAATTAATTATTATAATTATACCTTCATTTGTGTTTAACTGTATTTGACATCCAAATTTTAACCCTCTCATACATGTAATCAAATGAACAATTTCTCATTTACCCAAAATGTGAAATTGGATGTGTAGGGCCTACACGGTTGTACACCCTTTTGATATTACAAAGGTAATATTCATTAGGAACTCACCACTTAATTAATTATAAAACCTGAACCATACATTGCGATGTATAAGAATTTATAATTACGGATTCATTTGTGTTTAACTGTGTTTAATTAACCAAATGAAAACAAAATCATATACACAGGTTGTGAAAAATGATGCACCAATAAGTTCCTTTAAAAATAGGACCCACCAATATAATCTCAATGCTAGAGGTTTCAATAATATTGATGTGGATTAAATATTGGTTACACAGATGTTCAGAAAGTTAACTTCTGACAATTTTTGCATCTAACTCCCTATTTTTGCTCTAAACTGGAACTCTCAAACTCACAATTACTTATGAGTGTGTATAATGTATGTCTTTGATCCAAAATTTGATATCCGTTATATGAATTCATTTAGTTATACGTGACGAGTGTTTAATTATTCTATGTATGTTCAACTTATACAGATATACAAGTTTAGTAGCTTAACGACAATTATAAAGCCTACCCCTTACATTGCGATGTAAAGTAGCTATAATTGTGACACATGCGATCGCTTACGCAAATGTTAACGGCAACTCCGCAGATATTCATAAGTGCCAAACGAATATATCTGATAGCCGTAGGCCTATACACTCAATAATATTAATCCTTTATGTTTGCCAATATTCATATATGGATAATTTTATTGAACTTTATTATTTACAGTCTAAAATTGATTACTGTCCATTTTAGCTAGATAAATATATACTCCGGTACACCATCCAAAGTAAATTTAATTATACTACTTGGATATTTGTTAGCTAACTACACGACACTAAACTTTTAACTACAGACACCAAAACTTTTTTCACACATCATACTGCCAAGAATTTGATGTTCACAGGAAGACTGTTGGACACCTCCCAGCTGACCTGTCCTACTATCGCCCTCAAACTTGGTGCCTGCTACAAGCTGTGAGCAAATCTGAAAAGCTTGATGCAGAAGGACGTGATCGCTGAACCTTCAGGGTCAATCAGCGGAGAAAACGAGTCGAAGGAGAATAAAAATAAAGAAAAAACTACACCAAGTTATGGCTGTATTATGTATTTATTATTTGTATCCATATATACCCATGTTATAAACTCTTTTACTCTTTACTCTGAGTCTCTGATACCAAGCGTTTTCTCTATCAGGAGATTACATGCACGACTCACGTTTCTCAATCACATGAATTACATCACAGTAATTTCAAGAATCTATACTCAGATAGCAAGAATCCCTATATTAACGTAACTCCAGAAACTGTTATACTCAGATAGCAAGAATCCCTATATTAACGTAACTCCAGAAACTGTTATACTCAGATAGCAAGAATCCCTATATTAACGTAACTCCAGAAACTGTTATACTCAGATAGCAAGAATCCCTATATTAACGTAACTCCAGAAACTGTTATACTCAGATAGCAAGAATCCCTATATTAACGTAACTCCAGAAACTGTTATACTCAGATAGCAAGAATCCCTATATTAACGTAACTCCAGAAACTGTTATACTCAGATAGCAAGAATCCCTATATTAACGTAACTCCAGAAACTGTTATACTCAGATAGCAAGAATCCCTATATTAACGTAACTCCAGAAAGTGTTTGACTTTCTTTTCTTTAATTTGCCCTATGATATCCTATTTGTTGGAAACAAAATAAACCTGTCCTACACCGGGAATCTATATAAATAATTCCTCGAATCCGGGCTCTCGCGATTCATTGGAGAGGAAATATAGATATAAGATGTCCCTATTACAAATACAACTCACTTACACGTCATATGAAATTCGTGTACTCTATCTGAATTTAGTTTCATTCTTTTTCAATTATTAATAATTATTTACTCTAACCTTATAAATTATCTCTTATAAAGGAACCATTTGAATATATATTTTCGTCTTTACTATATATTAGGATGTTGGTGGAACAACATTTTTAACAGAGGGCATGTAACATGCATATTATACTAAAATATACACATGTAACCCAGCCTCAATCACTTAAGGAACATTGTGCATAAAGACTTCAACTCCGGCAAGTGAAATACTGGATAGGATGTGGTTTTTCCTATAAATAAATACATCTATGTGCAAAGTTACAATAACAAAGAATCGTGTAGTACAATTGTATTATTATTTTTATTATTCTTCTTTGGCAAAATGTACAAATAATTAATTGAAATAGGGTCGGAGAGGTGAAAAAATGTATTGCATTCAAAGTCCAACCTTACCTCAAACAATTTGCCCGCTACCCCATTAAATACTAATATTTGTGTTTGGTTTGCTGGGTTCCAACACCAAATTTAATTGTTTTGTATATTTTTGTTCTACTCCCGACTTGATTAGTACTGTTTGTATTTCAGCCATTGTGCATTTACCATAAACCGATTTCTTTCTTGTTAGGTAGAGTTTCATTACATTCCGATCAATAACCCGTCCCCCTGTACCTTTTCGGGGGAAGACATCCGATAAATGCCTCGCATCATCATATATAGTGGGATTTTTTTGAATTGGCAATGATTGCTAGGGTGTATAGGGGTATTGGAGGGGGTCTGTCTGATCATTATGTAGTAGTAGCTAAGGTTAGGATACAAAAAAAGTGGGTGAGGAGAGCTGGAGGGAGGCGAGAGGAAGGTAGAATGGTGAGGAGGGTGGAGAGGTTACAGGTGGAGGAAATCAGGGAAGAGTACAGGCGAGCAGTAGAAAGACGACTGGGTGGGTTCGACCTGGAAGTTATAGAGGAAGTGGAGGAGATGAGCAAGGTGTTTAAGGGCTGGGAGCTGAGGAGGGTGCGGAAACACCCGGGAAATCAAAGCCCCACCCAGGGCCCTGTGCCCCTCAGCAATTATGAAGAGAAAGTTGAGGGGCAAGGGAAAAATGTGACGCTTTGGCTTCCAATCTTGGTAGATTGAGAGGTCAATCCACGGAAGGGACGCCGTCACTCGAGATCTAGAAAATATCTAAGTAAAATGAACATCAGAGTAAGCTATGGGTATGGCAGAGAACTCTCAACTCTCACTCTGATAGACCAGCCCTTCACCAGAAGTCAAGCAAGTTAGAGAAGGTAGCAAGGGAAACAGTAAGGGTGTGAAAGATAAGAATGGGAGAACGCTAGCCGAGAAGCAAGAGAGAGTCGAAAGATGGAGGGAGTACTTCAATGAGTTGCTAAATGTAAGGAATGAAGAGCCAGCAAACATAGTGGGATATGGTATGGGAGGGAGAAGAAGAGAAGTAGGGGAGGACGAGGTGGTGATCAGGAGGTCAGAAGTGTGGGATGCCATGCCAAGAGTGAAGTTGGGGAAAGCCCCAGGAACAGATGGAGTGTGTGGGGAAATGTTGAGTTACGTTGGTGAGATAGTGATCGAAGGGGTATGGAAAATGTGCAAACTAGCATGGGAGAAGGGGAGTGCACCCAATGACTGGAAGAGTGGCATAATAGTACCCCTATATAAGGGCAAAGGGGAAAGAGGAGTATGTGGTAACCACCGAGGAATGTCTTCTAAGCGTAGTAGGGAAGGTATACAGTAGGGTAGTGATTGAGAGAGTGAGAGTGCGAACGGAGAAATGGATAGGCGACGAGCAGGGAGGTTTCAGGAAGGGAAGAGGATGTGTAGATCAGATTTTTACCCTGAATTGTGTTGTGGAGAAGAAAAAAAAGGTGTATGTTGCCTTTATGGACTTGGAGAAGGCCTATGACAGAGTGGATAGAGAAGGTTTGTGGAAAGTACTTAGATTAGACGGAGTAGATGGCAAGTTGCTGAAAGCAGTGAAAAGCATGTATGAGGGTGCAAAGGCGGCAGTACGTGTGGAGAGTGAGCAGAGCGAGTTCTTTGACCTGAATGTTGGTTTGAAACAGGGCTGTGTGATGTCCCCGTGGTTGTTCGCTGTATATATGGATGGAGTCATGAAAGAAATAATATCAAGAGCAGTGGATGTTGGTGTATCGCTGAAAAGGGAGGGAATTGAGTGGAAGCTACCTATACTGCTGATTGCGGATGATACAGTTCTGATGAGAGATAATGAATGGGAGTTGCAGGGTCCGGTAAATGAGTTTGGAACAGTGTGCGAAAAACTGAATTTGAAGGTAAATGCGGGGAAGAGCAAGGTTATGGTCTTCGAAAGGGGTGAAGTCACAGAGTGTGAGGTGAAGCTGAACGGTCAGGCTATGGAGATCGTCAACTCTTTTAAGTATCTGGCCAGTGTGTTGAGTAAAGATGGGACTATGGATGAAGAAGTGCGGAAGAGGGTATAACAGGGGAAGAGGGTTATAGGAACGCTGAAAGCAGTAACAAGAAATAGGGTGGTCAGTATGGAAGTGGCCACCCCTTCGGGGATCGAGGCGTCAGCCTAAAGAGAGATAGATAGATTGCATTTTTAAAATGTTACTTAGATACATGATCTATCAATTTTTAACTTCTTCTTGACGATGGAACTTGTGGATGCTTCACTGATTGACCCCTCCAGAGCTGCTTGGTTCACCTCAATATTCGATTGTGATCCTGCACTTTTATGATGGTTGGTGTAACTGGCGAAGAAGGCCCTTGCTCATCCATGACCGAGATCCACAGTCCTGGAACAGACCGAGTCCCATCATCCAAGTGTACATTAGTTGACTGTCACCTGAAAAGTGTGGGCAAAAAAATATACATAAGTTATTTTTTAATGCATATATAAAGTTAATTGTAGCATGATTTATTTATTAGTACACAATAATTCCCTAAATACACAAACAAAAAACAAACATTATTTTCAAATTCAAGAAGGATAAGACAGTGGTGGAAGGAAAGTCATTGATTGATTATGTATGTGTCGATGCACAAATGAAGAAATCTGTGATGGAGGCTAGGCGGGAAGGCAAGTGTTGGTCTCGTGGTTAATTAAGCTATTCTTTAATTTATTAAAACTTTGCTCTTGTTCATAACTCCAATTAAATTCCACACCTTTCTTTAACAGTTGGTAAAGGGGTTTCGCCATGATTGCATAATTTCTAATGAAACTCCTATAATAACCACTGATACCAAGGAATTGCCGCAATTGTTTTACGTTAGTGGGTGTTGGGAAATTTGTGATAGCGTTCGTGAGATCAGGAGTGGTATTAACACCATCTGGGGTTAGTTCATGTCCTAAAAAATTTAGTTTCTTCTTGAAAAAGCTACATTTACTAAGTTTAATCTTTAAACCAGCTTCGTTAAGCCTAGATAAAACTTTCCTCAGTGCTTCAACATGGTCCGATATATTTTTAGAAAAAATTATGATATCGTCTATATATACATAAACGTTATCACCTAATAATCCTGCCAATATATTAGACATGAGACCTTGAAATACTGCCGGTGAATTGTTAAGGCCCTGTGGTAAGCGTTTGAACTCATATGTTCCAGAGGGGGAATTACATGCGGTGTATTGACGGGAATCTTCATCTAAATTAATCTGATGGAAACCACTCAACAAATCCATAGTACTAAACACTTTATTATCAGTACCTAACGAATTTAAGATTTCAGGGATTGCAGGCATATGAAAATGTTCAGTTTCTGTGAGAGAATTAAGTTTCCTGTAATCTACGACAACTCTATATTCGCCCTTATTTTTCTTAGGAACCAAAAATAGGGGACTACGCCATAAAGACAGAGATGGCTGTATTACATCTTGTTCCAATAATTCATTCACATGCGTATTAGTTAATTCTCTTTGTGAATGAGAGAGACGGTACATTGGCAGATAAACAGGTGTTTGATTAACATCTTTCAAAATTATACGGTGATCCAGGATATCTGTAAATCCCATAGAGTCAGTTTTAAGGTGTACAGTGGAGTGAAATTCATTTAACAATTCGTGTAAAGGAGCGTTTGCCTCGGGATATTCTACTGGGTTAAGTTGACTTAATATTTCTTTCATTCGTTCATCAGAAAATGATGGTGTGAAGGCTTTCATATTAACATTACTTATGGATATAGGACTCATTTCCTCAAATATTCCGGGGATAACTTCAGCTTCACAAATAACTGTACCCGCAATTATGTTTATCATGCCATTAGTAAAATTAGTTAACCGTGTCATAAAACAATTAGTATGTTTAACTTCATGTAAACTTTGGGAGACGTGTATGCCTTTAATCATTCTAGTGTCTGGAAGTAAAACTAGTGAGTTAACATCTTCACATAAATTATTAGCATATACAACAGCGACTTTAGCGGAGTGTGGCTCAATTACAATATCCTTGTCCATAAGAATATGTGTAATAGAGGACTTTAATCCGACATAATCACTTACCGTGACTGTAGGGGTTTGAGGTTGAGAATAAGATAAGGGGGGGTGTTTCCGTGTATGGGTAAAACCTTGTTTCCCGCGGCGCTCGTAAGACGGCGGGTGTGTGAGTGTGTGGTATGGCAGTATATTGGGGTCTATGGCAGTATGGCAGTATATTGGGGTCTATGGCAGCATATTGGGGTCACCCGCTCCACGGAGCCTAGCTGCTTCCGCGGAAGGTCCGAGGTCCACGTAATTTTAGAGATTGAGTATGAAATTTGAATATTTAAGTTAATTACTCGGTTTTAATACATAAACAAGTGTATAAAATTACATATTATTTTATCTTCATGCATAAAAAAAAAAAAAAAAAAAAAAAAACGGCTTTATTGATTTATTTTTATTTGTTTGCATTAACCTAACCTAATGTATTTGGGGCTATTAGGTTAGGTTAGGTTAGGCTTTTTGGTTAGGTTAGGTTAGGTTTTTTGGTTAGGTTAATGCTAAAACAAAAAAAACAAAAAATCCGTTGGATAACAATTATATAGCAATAAAACATAACATGATAGGAACCCAAACAATGAGATCCCAGCTGTGGTGCGGCTCGTAAATATTGACCAAAGTTCCTTTGCACTAATATGGGAGGAGTATGTGTTTTAGATCATAATAAATTCAATAAGTCATTGACCAAATATTTTGTTTACATGGCGAAGACTCGGCAGACGACGTACGCTAAACGCTATTTTCACCATCATATATATATTATTTATTAGTAATCTTTTCTACTTTAATGCATGAAAATAAAACAATTTGTAATTTTATACACTTGTTTATGTATTAAAATCGAGTAATTAACTTAAATATTCAAATTTCATACTCCATCTCTAAAATTACGTGGACCTCGGACCGTCCGCGGAGGTAGCTAGGCTCTGTGGGGCAGGTGACCCCAATATACTGCCATAGACCCCAATAAACTGCCATACTGCCTTAGATCTGAATGCAAAAGCAGGGGCAAGAACGTCACTCCAATAATTCCCAAATGATCACCAGAAACACTTTCTAATATTACATCTGGAGGGGATATTTTCAAAGACTTGTCAGAATTTAGTCTCTCAAAAATATTTTCAGGAATGAGGTTAACAGGAGAACCCGTGTCTAACAAAACTGTCATTGATATACCCTTACATTGAGAATTAAGAACACATAACTCTGGAGATTGCATTAGGGCACCAACACGTAATTTTCTGAGGGATTTGGGTTTCACTACTGGCGGGAGGGGGGGGGGGGGGGGGGTGGAACACTTATATTTATGTTATAGCGAGTTGAGAGCCGCGCGCCATGTTTCCCGAGTGTTTAGCAGTGTGAATGATTTGTGGTTCGCTACGACTGCCGCGACTACCTCACATTGGCTGGTCCAATGTGTCCTTTCTTTGCACTTCCGGCAGTATGGCGAACGTCCTGTCGAAAATTCATGACTTTCCTTCTGTTTGATATGGCAATTAGGGACCTTATGGCCTGCATAACCACAGTAGTAACACAAGTCGGTGTTCCCAGTTTGAGAATTAGGTTTGGCCTGAAAATGAGTGGGAGAATGTGGAATGTTTCCGTGAACGTACGAACGTGACACATAAGCGTAATTTCCATGACGGGAACCAGAGGGATACTGAGAGACTGTGTGTGAGAGAGTAGTATTGTTTAGATTTAGGGAGCTAGGGTGTCTGTGGGGAGGTTCTGGAGAACTGAGCTGTTTGTGGGGAAGGTTTGGGAACCTGAGCATATTTTGCATTAGTGGGTTTTATTTGAGCAACAGTGAATTGTATTTGATTTGTAGTGATGCCGCCATTGTCACAAGCCTGTTGCAGAGACTTCGTGAATTTAGTCAAACTGTCAGTTGGATGAAATTCAACTCTACGAGCAATAGGCTGTACATTTTCTGGCAACGCTGAAACCAACAGGGTATATGAGAGGAGCTTACTAAACTGTTTCAACGAAATTTTGTCATCTGTAAACCAAGAGTTACCTTTTAAACCGTTGCTCATTGTGTTCGCCATTACGGAACAATCTGCCAATAGAGTATCAACAGATTTGCCCTTATTTATATGTTGGATTGAGTTAGCAAAATCATGAATCAGAGCAAAGTCACCTCTTGAGTTTCGTGCAAATTTCTCCAAAAACTCGTCTTTGAAGGTTTGATAAGTCGTGCATTCTAGCAACTCGTCACAAGCTAATAAATTACCGGCTGGAGTTCTACCCTTATCAAATTTAGAGCGAAATATATCGATTTTACCCTGTCATCTGTGACCTTTCGAGCGGCGATCTCAGACTCGATATCACTAAATACCGCAAAAATCGATCTATTATCATCTAGGCCTGTAAATACCTTTTGCGCCTGACCGTGAACAACATGAAATTTAAGTTTTGTGCCATTTTGAAGGTAGGTTAATGGGGTTGGCGGGAGTGAAATGGGAAAACGCAGGTGTGGTGGGGTCTGGCAATGTAAGGTGACGGTTACCAGAACGAAGTTCTCTGTGATGAATATCATTTAAAATAGGTGGCTGTGTTGACATAACATGATCGGAAAGTATCGAAACATCGTCACAATTAGCATTAACAACAGGGGGAACATTTGAAGTACTGGAAACTGAATTATTTATTTCTGTATCGCCTGAGTTATCGTCCTGAGCTGTAAGATCGGCCTCAAAATGAGGTAGGGGAGAAGTATTGAAGATATTTCGCAAATTGTTCATGAGTTAGAACAAACACAATGAAATATAAATGAGAGGCATCTCGCATAATAAACACATCATATATTAGTGAATTTCGATATGCACATCAATGTAACACATAAGTAGCACCTGCACATATATATTGGCTTCTTATAATTCACTAGGTAGGTCTCGAACAAAAGTTTGCAAATTTAGTAATAGGGAGTTTACAGAAAGTAGACCTCCTTTCAAAGTATAGAAAAGGAAACTCATAGAGATTATGAAAGGAAACTGCAGTGTTGTGTCTCACCCGATGTTGTTATGACCGAAGGTGAAGGGGTGATGACAACACACCTCTGGTACAGGAACGGGTGGGTTCGGGTGCGGGTGTGGAGTTGCGGGTGTGGTTTGTGGGTCGGGTGTGGCGCCGATGAACAGGGTCCGGTTGATTGAAGAGTCGATTTTGGTTGATTGGTAGAAGTGGAGAGTGAGAAGGAAGCGTGGTGTAGGCGCTCTTGTCTAATCAGTTGTTGTAGAAAGAGACCATCCGCTGCCAGACATGTGAGAATCGCTTCCACCATGTGAGGTTCTTTACTCCGATGACACACCGTGTTGATGTGGATCTTCAGTAGGCCTCTCTGTGATGAATAATGTTTGTAGAAAACTGCCACCACTAATAGTTTATAGACATATTAGGAGTCTGGAATCAATCAACCCCTGCGATCAGCCTTTCCTTTATTTGTTGTATAAGTATGCAGGAACACAGTCAGGAATCAAATCAGGTGTGAAATGATGAAATGGTGGGAATGGTGAAAAGGGTGTGTGAGAGCGTGGTGAGTGGACCTCCGCCCTCGACTCGTGTCTGTCGAGTTCTCCTGCGTGATCGCCGTCGTGTCTAGGTTCAACCGCACCTCGCCTTCCGAGAATGCATAACCAATGATGAAATCCTGAATGACGAGTGAATAATAATACATGACTAGTGAATAATCGTGCATAACTCCAGTCCAGGGGTCTCCTGGTGTTTAGGTTAGCAAGTCGTTAATATAGGAATGTAATGATTAATCAGCATGTTTACCTTAGCTATTGATAAGGACACCTGTGGTCTTGCCTCTGGACCACAGCTAACAGTCGGAAGCACATGGTAATACAATTTTGCCAGTTGGTCCACATACCAAAGGGTTATTGCATTCAAATTCCAACCTTACCTCAAATATCCCTGTAAGACCATTTGCTCTCTAAAGGGATAAAATATAGCTCTATATTTTGTTTATTTTAATAAAAACAAATGAGAGTGGTCTGCCGAGGTGTTTCTGAATATTTTCTAGAATGCCGAGGGTCATTGGAGGACCCTCGAATCGAAATATATCAGATTGTCACGAAAGCGACGTCGAGAAATGTTCGAGAGTATCTCCCCGAAAAATTAACCTCTTATGACAAATTTGAACAATATTTGTTTCCTGTTGTGAAAAATCTGAACAATAATTTTTCGAGAGAGGTGAATTTTGGGGGATTAACTTCTTATGAAATATTTGAACAATATTTGTTTTCCAGTTGTAAAAAAATTGAACAATTGAACAATATTGTTTTTGGAGAGAAGTTATTTTTTTTTTTTGGGGGGGGGGGGAGACACACACGAACATTTCTCGAAGTCAGCTTTCGTGGCGATCGGATAGATTTCTATTCGAGAGGCTTCCTAACGACCCTCGGCAGAGGACTCCAAATTTAACCCTAAAAATATTCCGCTATTCAAAAAAGAGACTGCTGTGGTGTGAAATATTTTAACAATATTTTTGTAGAGTGAAATACTGGATCGTCTGTGGTTTTTCCTATAAATAAATACAACTATGTGGAAAGTTACACAAACAAGAAATATAGTAGTAGAGTAGTACAATTTTATTATTAATTTTATTATTCTTATTTGGCAAAAATGTACAAATAATTAATTAAAATAGGGTCGGAGAGGGGAGACAATTTTGCCAACCTTACTTCAAACATCCCTGTAAGGCCATTTACCCGTTACCCCGTTAAATACTAATATTTGTGTTTGGTTTGCCGTGTCCCAATACTCTCTCTCCTCCCGACTTGATTTGTACTGTCATTGTATTTAATTTTGAATCTACCATAAATAGAGTTCTTTCTTTCTAAGTAGAGTTTCATTACATTCCAATCAATTTCCCGTCTCCCTATACCTTTTCGGGGGAATTTACCCATTAAATGCTTCACATCCTCATATATAGTCGGAATCGTTTGAATTGGCAATGATGGCATTTTGAAAATGTTGACAGATCCATGATTTATCAATTTTGAAGTCTTCTTGACGATGGATATTGTCGATGCTTCTCTGATCGACCCCTCCAGGGCTACTTGGTTCATCTGCATCTGTGATCCTGCACTTTCTATGATGGTTGGTGTAACTGGCGAAAAAGGCCCTTGCTCATCCATAAGAGTCGTTGCCTCACTAATGGACCCCTGGAGAACCGCAGACCTTGATCCACAGACCGAAACTGACAAGGTTGATTCATACCTGAAGAGTAAAAAACAATATATATATATAGTATATATAAAGTTGCTCAGTATATGTTATAATAGTAATTATTATTATTATTATTATTATTATTATTATTTCCAAATATTAATCACACTATAATAATATTTAATAATAGTATTGCAATTATATAGATTTCAATTAAATATAAGTAATAAATATATAACTTACACATTGTCCTCCTGAAGTGTTATCACCTCGCTAACGGATCCGTGCAGCACTGCAGACCGAGATCCACAGCCTGGAACTGAAGATCCGTGTTTTGATGCAGATGACGTACGGTACTCTTGAATTGTAGTCACCTCGCTACCGGATCCTTGTAGCACTGCGGACAGAGATCCACAGTCAGGAACTGACCGAGTCCCATCATCCAAGGGTACATTACTTAACTGTAGCCTGAAAAGTGTGGGGCAAAAAAATATACATAAGTTGTTATAATGCAAATATAAAGTTAATTGTAGCATGATTTATTATATTAGTATACAATAATTCCCTTAATACACAAAAAACTAGGGTTTTGTTTTCAAAATGTTGTGTACTTACCTGGGAGGAACGTATTCTGAAGGACAGGCAAGAGGACAGGCCGTACTTACATCCTGTGAAGGCTTTGAAGGGCGTGACATTCTAGCGTCCTCCCCCAGCTCCATTAATGAATGGCAAGCCATGCTTTTTCCTGAAAGAAGATAGAAATGCCTACTGTTAGTATTCTCACTATATTTCTCCTGAAACAAATTTAACCCTTTATCTGACAAATGGCCTTACAGGGATATATGAGGTAAGGTAGGATTGTTAATGCAATAACCCCCTGGCATGTGGATTAACTGACAAAATGATATTACCTTGTGTCTCTCACCACTCAGACCCCAATTCGAGTAATTATTTGTACATTTTGCTAAATAAAAATAATACAAATGTAAAGTTTCTGTATCAAAGTATTATTCACACTGCAATAATATTTAAAAATATTATTGTATATATTTAAATTAAATGTAAGTAAAATAATAAACTTACACATTGTCCTCCTGAAGTGTTTTCACATAGCTAAAGGATCCTTGCAGCACTGCGGACCGAGATCCATAGGCTAGAACTGAAGATCCGTGTTTTGATGCAGATGGTGTATGGTCCTCCTGAATTGTAGTCTCCTCCTGAATTGTAATCACCTCACTAATGGATCCTATCAGTACTGCGGACAGAGATCCACAGTCTGGAACTGACAGAGTCCCATCATCCAAGGGTACATTAGTTGACTGTCGCCTGAAAAGTGTGGGGCAAAAATATACATAAGTTGATTTAGGGCAAATATAAAGTTAATTGTAGCATGATAGCATTGTATACGAAAATTCCCTAAATACACAAAATACTTTGATTTTTTGTCTTCAAATTGTGTGCACTTACCTGGGTGGAACGTATCCTGAAGGAGCGGGAAGAGGACAGGCCGCACTTACATCCTGTGAAAGCTTTGAAGGGCGTGACTTTCTGGCATCCTCTCCCAGTTCCATTAATGGCAAGCCATGCTGTTTCCTGAAAGATTATAAAAATGCCGTCTGTTAGTATTCTCACTATATTTCCTCTGAAACAAATTTAATCCTTTAGCGGGCAAATGACCTTTGAGGAAGGATGGAATTTGAATGCAATATCCCTCTGGCATGTTTACCAACTGGCAAAATTATATTACCGTGTGTCTCTCACCTCTCGGACCCCATTTTAATGAAGCATTTGTACATTTTGCCAAATAAAACAAATAAAATTGTAACTTTTATGTAAGCCTCATTAACACCTACCCTGATGCTGCATCACAACGTAGATCCTTCAGACTGTTTACAACTCTGTTTCCACTAGTCCTGCGATTTGTGAAGTCGTAGTAATTTCTGCATGTTATCATGCTGTGGCAGGCCAAGGTTGCAAGGGCTTGTCTGTTGGCAAGCGTATCCTCATCTTTGAGGGCAGCTGTGATCTGTGCATGTCGTAGCTTCCGGCTGCCCACTCTCCCAACAATACCTGCCCTCAGTCCCATCTTGGCAATGATCTTCCCTACATTTTCTATTGAGAGTTGAGAGCAACATTGGCCATCGGTGTTGTTGCCTTGCCGATTCACAAATATCTTACATTTTGGCCTTACACATGTGGCAACTATTGGGCGATAATATTTCATGTACGCCTCAAGAGCAGCTGCCTCTGTATTGCCTAAGTATAACATGCAGGGGTCTTTGGACCCCGTTTTGTGTCGTGATACCTGTATGCAAGTTACATTTCTGCCATCTTCTACTTCTGTTAATCTTCCCTCGTATTCGCCGATTGTAAATTCAGTAAACTCCTGATTTCTTCGTAGGCATCGATCGGACAGTCTCACAATCAGTGCATCTCGCAAGCTGACAAAATCTTGATTTATAAGTGGCTTTGCTGGTGCACGTCCATCGTGGATTAATGATGCCGCATTGTTTATGGGAATTTCAACAGCATCATTAGTTTCCAGGAGATGTACATCTTCCATTGCCAAAATCGCGCCCTCATTTTGCTGTTTACGGTGTTCTTTCTGTCCTACCTCTTCCGTGCCAAAGTATTCTGTGGAAGGAAATAGGACATAACACAATAAATAGTTGTACAACTCGTGGAATCACTTTTAGAAATATATAAAACGAAATATGAAACATTCAAATAATTACTCGATCAAATTATTAACATTATACTTACTTTTTGCTATGGCGACAGCTCGCCAGAAACTCTAGGAGAGTTTCTGTTACTTGGAATTGTTGATTCTCAGTTTCTTTGAGAACATTTAGAGCATGCAGACAGGAGTCTGTCATCATTCTAAGTGTGCTCGCGGAGAGAGTTTCAGAGCGTGCCATTATTGATCCTCCGGTCATGACAGCTTCCCGGGTGAGCTGAATTATCTTAAGCCCCCCAAAGGGATTTCTCGCAAATTCCTCCTCTGTTCCGCGTGGCCCAAAGAGTGCATCTCTTAGAAGATGGCTTTTTTTCTTGACTGTCACTGTTTTCATCGGTTGGGTGTCCTCTAGGTAAGCCTCGTACTCCTTAAAGGACATTTTGACATGGTCATTCTCGGTGATAGCTATGGTACCAGCTACTATGGGTACATCCTCAACTTCGGCAGGTGACATTGCTTTTTTTCTGCAAAATAGTTCAATGTTCATGTGAAATATGTCTAATTAATGATTCAAAATATATACAATAAAAGTTGTACTGTTTTAGTTGGCATATCATTATTTACAAATGCATTACAAAGTTTCTTTACTTTAAAGTGAATTGCATTTATTGCTTTAATGTTTGGCCTATTATTAAGAAATAATTGAATTATGGAAAGCAAACCTTACGTACGTGTCTGAGGAGTTCCTGGTATTCCATGGAGTCTTTGTTTTTTTGTGAAAATTTCTTAAGTGCATATCTATCCGTTTAACTGATTTTGAGCAGAAGGGACAATCATATAGTTTTTGTTTGTTTTGCATTTCTTAGTGGCAGGGATCTTTTCCTAGAGATCCTATTCGCTGCAGCCAAAACATTCTCTCTATCGTCGTTAGTTAGGTACGAGTGGCAAATGCCCATGTGCTTCCGTAGGTTGACCGATTCGCTCTAGCAACCGGCGACTGGGCATGGTCTGCCAGGTGTCTTTGTTGTCTTGCAGATCACTCTGGGATATTTACGATTTCGGCCTTTGTTTGCATTTAGAAGCTTTCTTGCACACTGCCACTGCAAGAGTGTAGTATTTTTGTCTAGGTCTTTCTTTTTCTTCAGTTCATCTAGTTCAGTTGTTTTCTTTTCTATTTCGTGGTCGTATAAACGGTTAATAGTCCGTAAAGTCTTAGTTTTGCGGACACGATCGATCTCCTCGTCCAGTTGTCGTCTATGCTGAAGAGAGAGGTGCTTCCTCGCATGTACTCGGTCATGTACACTTTGAAGTACCAGCTTTTTTAATTCATCAATCCTCTCTTCTGTTAGTTCTGTGTAGGAAAGGAAAATTCTTTGAAATACTATATTACTGTACAATTATTAGGAACCTAAACATATAACACATCGCAAGTATTACACATGGAAGGAATATGTAAGAGAGTATGGGTCTGTGGGTTCAAGGATTGTGTGGGTGAGAATGAAAGTAGGAATACAAACGTGGGTGATTGTGTGTGTGTGTATGCCCTGACAGAGGATCAACTTAAAAGCAAGAAAGAGGAGTTCTGGATGAATGCGGAGGCGCGCCTGGAGAAGTTTGACAAGAACGAAAGAATATTTCTTATTGGGGATATGAATGGTAAGGTGGGTGATAGGAAAGTCGAGGGAGTGGTGGGAGGGTGGGGGGTACCATCAGAGGTGAATGGGAATGGTAGTGCATTTGTGGACGTATGTGTGGGGAGGAGGCTGTGGATAGCCAACACCTTCTTTCGACACAGAATGATCCACAGGTACATGTGGAAACTGGTGATCATGAAGAATAAGACAGTGGTGGAAAGAAAGTCATTGATTGATTATGTATGTGTCGATGAACGAATGAACAAATCTGTGATGGATGTTAGGGCGTATAGGGGTATTGGAAGGGATCTGTCGGATCATTATGTAGAGTAGCTAAGGTTAGGATACAATAGAAGTGGGTAAGGAGAGCTGGAGGGAGGCGATAGGAAGGTGGAATGGTGAGGAGGGTGGAGAGGTTACAGGAGGAGGAAATCAGGGAAGAGTACAGGATATCAGTAGAAAGACGACTAGGTGGGTTCGACCTGGAAGTTATGGAGGAAGTGGAAGAGATGAGCAAGGTGTTTAAGGATGAGATTTGTGCAGCATGTGAGGAGGTGTGTGGAGTGAGGAGAAGAGGGAGGGGAGTGAAAGATACAGCATGGTGGACAGAAGTAGTAAAGATAGCTGTGGAAGAAAAGAAGAAAGCATATAAAGAGTGGTTGGGTAGTAGAGGGAATGAAGATTTCGAGAGACAGAAACGAGCCAGGTATGTGGAGAGTAAGAGGGTGGTGAAGAGAGTAGTGAAGGAAAATATAGCTATGATTTAGTATATATGAGAATGAGAATACAAAGATGTTATTTAGCAAGTTTCTGAAATATCGTGAATGTGGGTGAAAAACGAGCGATACCATTATTGTGTTGGCCGCGGCTAGAGGCTTTTTGGCCCAAGCTGCCTAGTAGGATGGGCGAGCATTTTACTATACTGGGTTTTAACGCTTTCACTGCGGGTGACGTTCTGGAATGTTTAGGCAAGTTACAGCAATTTCCAGGCTTTAACCCTTATTTAGCGGCGAGCAACATAAGTCGAGTTAAATAAAGCTGGACTATGTGGCGGCGCTCGACATAGCGAGTGGCAATTTCAGTAATGTGGCTGAGAGAGAGAGACAAGTGGTGCAACTAGCGAGCGTATGACTGCTCCAGACCACCGCGGC
Organism: Paralithodes platypus; assembly: GCA_032716605.1. Classification (NCBI taxonomy): domain Eukaryota; kingdom Metazoa; phylum Arthropoda; class Malacostraca; order Decapoda; family Lithodidae; genus Paralithodes; species Paralithodes platypus. Next base: position 26,431,143 of record CM064562.1, read on the forward strand.
GAACCTACTGACACAAATCTCAGCTCCCTCCTCCCTCTCTCACTCGCTACATACTCAATTATGTACTGAAAGTACCGAATTACCTGCTTTTTGCACTCGCGTTGCACGGTTATTGCAAGAAAACTATCCATCATACAAGGATCGTTATGGTGTCATTCGAAAGCTCTGTTTATGCCCTTTCAGGGATAGGTACTTGTTTTACGTTCTGGGTCTTATTTAGGCATGAAAATGATCACGTAAACAGCCCTATTTTGGCTAAAAACACCCCGCTGTGCGGTACACATAAATAAACCGCATAGGCCGCTCGTAAGGTGTTAAAAGCCTGTAAAAAACGTAAATATCGAGTGTCAGTGGGTGGGAGCATGAGGGGCCCACCTCCGACCCTCAGAGCACCGAGCGGCTCACTGAGCTAGGCTGTGTCTCGGGCGAGTCTCTCTCTGTCTCTCTCATAAGTGCAGCCAAGCGAGCGAGTGTTACATAATAGCGGGGTTCTCGCGTTTCACTGGGATCACTGCGGGTGAACCAGAGCACGTATACGGTCCGTTCTGGTGTCATTTTGAAGCTATTTTCGCCTAGTTTTCGGCAGAATACACTTCATTTAATGCAGATGCTTGATTTATCATTCAGGAGTGCCTGAATATGCCCTAAATAGCCCAAACATAGCCGCAGCCAAAGGGTTAACAGGGTAGGCGGGAGGTGGAGAGCGCGGCTCACTTCCTCCAATGTAGGCCTGAGAGGGTAGGCCAGGCACGCCACAAAGTTTTAATGTCCACCACTGTGTAAAAAATCATAAAAATCCATCGAGTACTTTTCGAATTACGCACCATTTTTCATTGTTTAGCCATATTTCATATTTTGAAATATAGGAGAGGATTCAAGTTTTAAACACTCCTATGAGCAGATTCAAACGCAACACACTTTACGAAGCACTGGGGGAGGTACACTTTCCCGGTGAGATGCCCTCGAACATAGTACGACGAAATGCGAATATGTAGTATACTTACAACAAAACTGTGTTCGACGACCGTAATCGCAATAGAGGGAGCTGGTGGCAGAAATTTCACCATGGGGGACGATTGGAACACCTCGAAGGTGTGTCCTCGTTGTTAGGTAGATGCTTCCTGTCCGAAGGCCAGTTACTGAATGACCTGAGTCAAGAAATGTTCCCTAATAATAACTAGCATTGGCTCAAAGCACTAGCCGGTAACCTGTACACATAAACGAAGCACTAGACAATACCCTTATGAACGAAGCACCTAGACGGTACCCTGTCCAGATGAACGAAACAACCGTGCCCAAATGGAAGACGCACTAGACAGTACCCTGCCATTCTCGAAAAAAAAAATATATATATAACATTTTCCACACATGGAGAGCCAATAATTGAAGTCTCTATTCACAATGCTCCCTAATATTAATATTCCTGACAGGCCAGTTGCAAAATGACTACTATACGAAGCATGACCTAGGTGTATGACGTACTATACGAAGCATGGCCTAGGTGTAACGACGTACTGTACGAAGCATTGATTAGGTGACCAACACACTTTGCGAAGCATTGGGGGAGGTACATTTTCCTGTGAAATGCACTCGAACATTTCCTCAGCCGTCATCGAGAAATGATGGAGAGTCGCTCTTCGAAAAATTTAGCTTTTTCTCGAAAAAAGATTGTTTGTAATTTGTCCACGACGAAATGTTTCACACACACAAATTTAGACCCTCCGGAAAAAAGGTTCACCGCCGACTCAAGTTGAATAGCAGAATTTATTTTTGGTGAGTCGTCTGCCTGGGGTTGTCGGAGCTCTCGAATCGAAGTATTTCCGATCGCTCCCAAAGCCCACCAACTCACGTTGGACAGCAGAAGATCGCCTACATTTTTGTGTGAAAAATCACATGCTTTTCCAAGAAAGCTAATTTTGTCGCTATTTTTCAACATTTATCGCTGTAATATACGAAGCATGGCCTCGTTTAATGACGCAATCGAAGCATCGCATCGGTGAACGACGCAAAATACGAAGCATCGCCTCGGTAAACGACGCAATATACGAAGCATTGCCTCGGTAAACGACGCAATATACGAAGCATAGCCTCGGTGAGCATGTTCAAATTTTCACAACTGGAAATCAACTATGATTGCCTCTATCAAAAAATCGTACTCTGAGTACGGAATACTTAAAATCCCGCCAGTGGCGAGAGAATCGCCGGCACTACTCGCCGGTAAAATGGACAAAAAATACAATTCTCCCTACCAATAAATGCCTACAGTGGCCGATAGAGGCACTGAACGCAAGGTTTACCGCGACGCCTTGTGGGAAATGGGCGACATCGCTGAGCTATCCACCCTCCCTCTCCTCCAACAATTCTATAATATATGCAGTTAATCGAAATTTCTGTAGCTGACACATACTTTGGTCTATGCATACTTTTGTTTTAGTTGTTTTATATATATATTATAAAACCACCCATATTCATAAATAATTTATATTTACAATACAAAGTCAGCAGGTATTTTCCCGCCAATTTTGTTATGATAATTAATCAGCTTATATGTTTGTAGTCAGTATCAGCTGGATATGGACTTGCCCTTATCATATATCATATACTGTATAATAAAAACTTGTAGAATCACACACAAATTGAGATAAACTGTGCATATCCTAGGTGTTGGGTATAGTGATGTCTACAGTCGTAGCTCTGGCGCTAGTTCAGAAGCGTCCACCAGAGGTCTCAAAGGAATTGTTGGTAGGGAGAATTATTGTTTGTTGTTTTTATTATCTCTCCTAAATTTGTGTGGGTGAAAGATGTCGTGGAAAAATATTTGACAACTCGATTTCTTTAAATTTTTCACACACACAAATTTAGACCCTCCAGAAGAAAAAAGGTTCACCGCCAACTCAAGTCGTATAGCAGAATTTATTTTTGGTCAGTCGTCTTACTGGGGGTGGTCGTAGCTCTCGGGTCGTAGCTCTCGGATCGAAGTATTTCCGATCGCTCCCAATTCCACCAACTCACGTTGGAAAGCAGAAGATCGCCTAAAGATTTGTGTGTTAACACTTAAAGAGCGGGGCCCGACTTAAGTCTGTATCTAAAAAGCAGCAAGTTAGGAGCATTATTAAGGCTTTTAAAGGGTTAAAAACGAGTGCAAATGGCCGGGACCGCAGCAGGCCACACAGCCGACACCCAGGGCTTACCGCCGCCCACTGACTCACGCTCCCTCTGTTCTCGAGAGGCCGGCAGTGTAGCCATTAGTGAGTGTAGCTGGAAAAAATATGCCGCTATACGCTAAACTCCCATGTTGGTGGTACCACTGCATCAAAACGACGAATGCTACGTAGCTCGTTCTGGTCTCATTTTGAAGCTTGTAGCGCCTAGTTTTTTGCTGAATACATTTCTTTTCATGCAGATACTTGATTGATCATTCAGGAGGGCCTGAATATGCCCAAAATAGCCCAAAACCCCCCCGCTAGACGAGGGTTAAAATGAAAGTCAAAAGGTTAAATGAAATAGTTGTTACCCACAGATCCTTCATAAGCTGAATACAATTGTCTAATCATGATAGCCAGAATAAACTGCCAATTAAGGTGCATCAACCGTCAAGGGGTTGATAATTATTTGTTTAATTATCTTATATATGTATAAATTCTATGATAGTGTGACTATTAATTCAAGGAGTCTGTACTTTTCGATTTAAAAATACACAAAGACTAAATTTGGTTTTAATACATATTAAATTGCAAGCAAATTAGCACATTTCAGAACACCTGTATATTGCCTTGAGGGCCTGATAAAATGATCCCTAGGGCCTGATCAGGCCCCCGGGCCGGACGTTCCCCACCCCTGCTCTAGACGGTGCAGGCTGCGGCCAGGTAGTCTCTCTCTAGGTGGAGCAGCCCGGCCAGGTAGTCTCTCTCTAGGTGGAGCAGCCCGGCCAGGTAGTCTCTCTCTAGGTGGAGCAGCCCGGCCAGGTAGTCTCTCTTAGGTGGAGCAGCCCGGCCAGGTAGTCTCTCTCTAGGTGGAGCAGCCCGGCCAGGTAGTCTCTCTCTAGGTGGAGCAGCCCGGCCAGGTAGTCTCTCTCTAGGTGGAGCAGCCCGGCCAGGTAGTCTCTCTCTAGGTGGAGCAGCCCGGCCAGGTAGTCTCTCTCTAGGTGGAGCAGCCCGGCCAGGTAGTCTCTCCTAAATTTGTTCTCTCCTAAATTTTTGTGGGTGAAAGATGTCATGGAAAAATAATTGATAACTTGATTTCTTTAATAGGACAGCGTGAGCGCGCTTATTGCTGCTGATTATGGGCAAGACGTTAGCTAAAAAATCTTTGACTCAGAGAGAGAGAGAAAGAAAGAGAGACAGACAGACAGACAGACACAGTGTGTGTGTGAGAGAGAGAGAGGGAGTCAGTCCCTGCATGCAAACATTGCAATCGTTGCACTTTTTTAATTTTTGATTGACACCATAGAAGGTGAGTCTGCCTCTCTCTCTCCCTCTCACACACACACACACACACACACACACACACACACACACTGTGTCTGTCTGTGTCTATTTGTTTTCAAATTAGGAAAGACCTCACAGAGAGAGTACAAAGGTAAGGGAACATTGGAAAGGGAAATACTGCCCTGGAACTAATGTCCATGGCAGGATTAGGAGAGAGAGAGAGAGAGAGAGAGAGAGAGAGAGAGAGAGAGAGAGAGAGAGAGAGAGAGAGCAGTGTTGCAAGCCTATTAATGACTGGAGGCCTTTTTTAAACTTAAAACTTAATAAGCCAGTTTCGCGCCCGGCAATAATTTGATTTTTTGACGTTTTTATCTACCAACACATCCTTGTATTTCGATAAATGAGCTACCATCAGCTTTGGTATTGATTGAACTTGAAGATAAGCAAATAAAAACATAGAATAATTACAAAACAAACACATTGGGGCACTCCATAACAAGTATTATAACGTAACAATCCAAATACCTTATTTCCAACTCGCGCTAGCTAAAAATGTTGACCACAAATAGTTTTATTTGCATACATTATATGGAAGCGGAATTTTATGAGGATTCCAACGGTTACTTCAGAATTACGATAAACCAAATAGTTACGGAGATACAATTATCTACCTAGCAGTCTGTGGTCATTTTCCCCTCATCCTATGACTGTAATTACTTTAAACTCCGTGTGTCCAGGCATTTTGGCTCGTACATTCCTTGATTTTGGCTCCGTCACTCGTTCAACTATGGGGAAGGCACTCGTCACTGGCAGTTCTGCCTTTTGTCTCACTAACTCACATAGCAAAATGATCTACTAACTATAAAATGACAAGTTTTTTATATCAGTCTCGCTCTACAGGTTTTGTGTGAGTCAATTATTTAGCAAGAATAAGATTACCCTCTTTATTGGTTAATAAGGATGTATAAAATCTAGCGTTACCAATAATGCTATTGTAAAGTAGGTTTGTAACTAAATATATTAAGAAATCAATGGACCTTATATTATTGATTGGCAATATTTGTCAAGATTGTGTTATTGGTAACCTAAAGAAATATTGAATTAAGAAATGTTATGTTACGTGCAATAGTTTGAAGCCCCATAAATGAAATATATGCCTATATAATCCATACCAAGTGTGTTTTAAAGCCCCATAAATGAAATATATGCGTATATAATCCATACCAAGTGTGTTTTAAAGCCCCATAAATGAAATATATGCGTATATAATCCATACCAAGTGTGTTTTTTCGCACAACAATTCTGACAACAATAAACACGGAAATTCTGCAACTCCTCCCTTTTCAATCGTCTTTATATACCGACCTTGTTGTTAAGTTTTGTTTTTCACAATTTACTGTAAATAGAATACGAAATCATAGGTCATATAATTACTCACATAAATGAAAATGCTCCCTGTTTTTAGAACGGGATTAAATTATTAATGAGGACTGATAATTCGTTGCTCCCGTTTATCTTTTTCGCCTTTAATCTCTTCCTGTTTTTGTAATCTGTTAACAGTTAATTCATCAAGATTTATGTATCTTTCCTGGTTCATCTTTCTCTAGATTGTTAGTAGCTATATCTCAAACATTCGAAGGATGGAAGCGTCGAGGATCTGTTGTCGCCCAGTTTCTCCTCTGTCGCTGAAGAACTTGCTCCACCTGTTCAACTCTTTAAAGGCTCTACATTTGTTGGTGAATTTTATTACCGATTCTTGAAGTTGTTGGTCTCTCTTGTCCGGAAAGATGGTTGATTTATTTTTCATGAAAGAAGCAATTTCACAATAAAAGGATCTGGCGGAGCCAGCAAGTATATTTTGAGCCCTACATATCTTGGCCCATGTGCCATTTCTGTCATTCAATGTAGCGAGATTATTGTCCAACTCGACCGTGCGTACAGGCCTCTGTTGACAGTCTTGTTGACAGGTAATGTTCCTTTCCAAGTACCAATTAGCTGCAGCTAGGTCCCAGGATCTGATAAGTATGTTCGAAGGGGGTAGGGCGGACTGGGGTTCATTTCTGCCTAGGGTACATCACCTTAGACCCCTATAATCGAAATGTATTAAAAGAGAAATTGGCCCAGGCAGGCAGGCAGGCGCGCCGCGGAGGTAGGAGGCCGAGGAGAGAGAGAGAGAGGACAAGCACGTGTCCCTCCTCCTCCTGGCCCGCCACACCCACCCACCCACCCTGGCACACACACACCAAGAGGGCAGAGGGAGGCGGCGGCCTTCACTATATAGGAAGGAGACGGCTCCCAATTTCCGCCCCCTCCACCTTTTCGACCCCCGTTTGTGGGTATGCTCGGCACCCACCCCTGGTAGATCCAGACCCCTGTCCGAGACTGACAGACTTACTCGGAGGTAGGTGGAGGAGGTTGTGTGTGTGTGTGTGGCAGTCTGCTAGAACGGGCGTGGCCTGTGGGTATATAAGCTGCTTGGATCATAGGAGCACCCACAGACGTAACTGCACCGTAAAGAGCTCCACTTCTCCTGAGCTGGTCCGCCACCTATCATCACAACACGATCACCGCTGCCACCGACGAAACCTGTGTGATCCGCCCTTCTGCCTTGTATTTTCTGCCCAGGTCAAAATCACAGCCACCACCGCATTTATGCTGTGTGCTGGCTGCCCCGTGTTGTCTGTGTTGCTGCCCCTGTGATAGTGCTACCCTGCTCACCTTTACCCGACGAGGGGTAGTACCGCTCACCGCCCGCTCCTGACGTGGACTACCGGCCAGCCAACCAACAACCCAGGCACTTGGACCACAGGGCTTTGGACAATTAGTGTCGGGGGTTTGGCATCCCCACTATTAGCCCGGCGGGAGAAGACCACCAACCCACCATTCTTGCAAATTAATCTAGCCGTTGAGGACCTCCACCTCTAGTGCCTACTCTAAGGTTTGTTGTTTGCCCGGTGTCTATCTTCTATATAGTCTTCGCTTTTATGGGATATATTAGAGCTAATTCTAAGAAATCCAAAGATAGAGTTATATCCACTTTAAATTATTCCTCTAAAATTTTAGACAAAAATAATGTTAATAGTCTTATTAATTCAAAGAAAGTCAAGTCCATGTTACCAGATGGTTGTAAAGATTTCAAACCATTAATAGTGTATTCATATGAACGACCTGTTGAGTCTATTATTTGTAATTATTATAATAATGGTTTAGGAAATCTTTCAGATAATGATAAAATGTCTTGTCATGTTGCAAATTTGATTTTAAATGTTAAATGAACATTTTAACACTAATTGTAGTTTCTTTTATTCATGCAGAGTTTAGTAATATTTGCCAGAACGTCCCGGACTTCCCAAATTGACTAATTCCCTGAACGTGACGATAGTGCGTTGTTATGTGTGCAATTAGTTTGCTTGGGAACCAGATTAACTTGTTCATGTAGTAATATACACCCTATGTGGTGGATTGTGTTCTTTCATTTCATAAATTTTATTTTAGTAAGCGTTGTTTCCACATAGCGATTTTGATATTTTGTTTTGACTTTGTATTGTCTTTGTCCCAGTTTTGGTTTGACTTTGTTTGCAAATTTTACATTTTAATTTGGGTGATATGTGAGCAGTGCAATATTGGCGGGCAAAGTGTGACCTTGTTTTAATTTACTCTACCTCGTAAAGACTAAAAAAAAATCTTGATTCCATTATTTTTTTCAGAGATGGCATCTGAAAGGCGTCTACCGCCACTAACCCGGCTTTGGCCACTGCAGCGATCGTCATCGCCTCCATCACCATCATTGTTTACCCCTCCACTACCTCCACCACCTCAATCTATGATGCATCGCAATGGAGGACGCGGTAAAAGGGGGCGGGTCAGTGACGGGAGTCATAGCTAATATTCAAAGAGAAGAAGGACTTCCTTGGACAGTGAGCGAGGACCGCCCAAAAAAGGCAAACCCTGGCCACCCAAAGAACAAGTGTCATTACAAGATATGAACTATGCATTAAGACTATCGGCTATTGTAGCGATGGCCCAGATAGACCCCCAGGAACTTTTCAAATTAAATATGCTGAGGTACTTATCATTGCTAGTAAATAAAATAATCACAAAATTCACCAGCATTCAGTTAAGAAAACATAAGGTAAGGCCCATGAGTTTCATTTTTGATAAAATGAAAACTTATGAAATGCATCAGGCTAGAACAAAAAGTGGAGATGATGATGAGGAATTCACCTGCGGTAAGCCTTATTCATCCTTTGTTTTTATATATTTAATATTCATCCTTTTTTTATATATTTAATAATATTACCAATGGATTAACTCCTCATTAACATGTGTTATACTTTTTAAAACACTATTAATAATCGGTTTCATGTGTCCATTAATCATTCCCTATTTTGTTTGTTAAATAAACCTGTAGAGCACATAATTGTTCATCTTTCTGTATAGATATTTAGTGTGTTTGTGTTTTGGTATATATATTTACTGTCGTCGGCCGACTAATGATATTTTTTTTTTCTCTCTTTTTAGAAAACGAGACTTCCGAAGAGGAAGAAGAAGACGAAGACAAAGAAGAGGCCAAGGAGTTAGCCAAAGAGGAAGACCAGGACGAAACCGAGGAGACAGCGGGGGAGGACGAATGGGAGGCCGAAAAGGAGGGGTCGGGGAAGGATGAATGGGAGGCCAAAAAGGAGGGGCCGGGGAAGGACGAAGAGGATGATTTTGTTTTCCCGCCGGGTGATCCTTTATACATTATTTTTTTGACCCCCCAGATGGAGATGAGGACATAGTTGAAAAAGACACCAGTGAGTGTATGAGTGCAGATGAAGGGTATTATAGTCATTCATCTTGCTTAGATGAAGATAAAGCTGAGGATAAAGAAGACCATTAAGATGATTGTGTTATTATAGATTATACAGGTGAAGATAATGAATGTATTATTATAGATGATACAGGTGAAGATAATGAATGTATTATTATAGATGATACAGGTGAAGATAATGAATGTATTATTATAGATGGTAAAAAATGTGATGATAATGACTGTGAAGTTGTGGGTACCAATATTCTTAGTAACGGAGGCGGTGACTCTGATGATCCCAGTTCTGGAAGACTCTGATGACTCCAGATTCGGAACAGACTCTGATGACTCCAGATCCGGAACAGACTCTGATGACTCCAGATCCGGAACAGACTCTGATGATCCCAGTTCCGGAACAGAGTTATACTCTGATCCAGATAAAGGTAGCCTATATAACCCCTTTAGTGAATTGGACTTGGGAGAGGAGAGTGATTTTGTCAATATTGATGACTTATTACTTTAGCGGGCATATGGCCTTACAGGGTTATTTGAGGTAAGGTAGGAATTAGAATGCAATAACCCTTTGGCGACCCTATTGCCATCATATATTGGTACATTTTTTCCTAAACTGTTATGAAGGCTATTATAGTCAAGCCACTTGTTAAGATGAAGATGACTGTCTTATTAATAATTACAAAGGTGATGATCTGGAGTGTGAAAGTGTGGGTATCACAACAGACTCTGATCTATTTGTATCCAGAAGGAAAAGGGAACCATGTGTGTTAGATAACGTAGTATACCCTGACATGTTTTTGGAACCAAAGTCGCTAGCTGACGAATATTCGAAGTTGATAGACACCGGATCATCATTCAAGAAGAAGACATTGCTGACATTAATTGCAATAATGATACAGGGAGCATCCCCTAGAAAAAAAGCAAAACTGTTAGATTAAGTAAGGAACAAAACAACATTTTGAAGTAAACCTTTTATTTTTCTCCTGTGTTTACACAAATATCTCCATTGTTTACACATAAATCTCCATTGTGTACACATAAATCTCCATTGTTTACACATAGATCTCCATTGTGTACACATAGATCTCCATTGTGTACATATAGATCTCCATTGTTTACACATAGATCTTCATTGTGTACACATAGATCTCCATTGTGTACACATAGATCTCCATTGTTTACACATAAGATAGATACAGCTCGCTCACCTGGACAACAGGACCTCTATTCCCAATGGTATAGTCTAGTGGAATTATAAGGTTCCCGGTCCCCTTTTCCAAAAGAAGGATGGGTCATGTGATCCATGATAACTGTCTTCGTAGCGCAATGGATAAATGCACTTAATTTCGGTGTGAGCATCCTTGGTTCGAATCCCTGGACTGCTACATGTATTTGTTGATTACATTAATTGAGTTTAGGAGTAAAGTCGGTTGGTGGAGGTATAGCAAGTGGCTGTGTGATCTAGCATTCTTGTGTGACATTACCATGTATCTCTCAGAACTGAACGTTAAGTTGCACGGCCTCAACCAGATTCTTAGCTCACTGCTGTCAAATTTGAAATCCCTTGAAGCTAAAATATAGCTATGTAAAATGCAACTCGAAAGGTACACTATGCACTTTCCCACTGCTAGCAGAAAAGCTTTCTACAACATCTGATTATGATAGTGAATATGCGAAACTAATCAAGGCATTTAGTGAAAGGGCTTGAAAAATACCAAGCCGGAGTTGACCATCTCTGACGATGAGCTAAAAGCTAGGTACAATGATCTCACATTGCTCGAGTTCTATAGACGTTACATACACGCTGATGATTTTCCATTTTGAGGAGGTATGCACTGAAATATGTATGTGTTCAGAAACACTTACTGTTGCGAGCAGAAATTGTCAAAACTTACCCTCGCAAAGAGTCGATTGCGCTACAGGCAGACTGATGCAAACCTGTAAAACCAGCTACGAGTAGCAACAGTATCAACTCACGCTGTCCTGTTAAAGAAATCGAATTGTCAATTATTTGTCCATCGAAAAGCGATGTCAGGCCGTCTCTCGGATGGCCGTAAAGGCCCCGGTAAACGACGCAGTATACGAAGCATGGCCTCGGTAAACGACGCATGACCTAGCTATACGACGCATTATACGAAACAGTACCCCTTCTGAGCCGACGGTGTAGGAAAATCGTAACAACTCTACGGAGATGACCCACCGTGCTACACTGTGTCCCGGCGTTCGCATCGGAGGCCTCCTTCTGCCCCAAACGGCAATTTTTTTCGCATTTTTTTCGCTCCCGTATAATACATAAGTTCTGCCGAAAATTGTATTAAACAAAAGTGTCTCTGATTTCCACTAAACTCGCCTAAAACCATCTCCAAAGCCTGGGCTTTCCAACGGTGCCCCACACTCCCACCTGGCACCAAAACTGTGGGAGGTGTTTAGTAACAAAGGTCGGGTAACTGATCGGGTAACTGACAAACATTGACTTTTATTTATTAAGATCAATAATATAAGGTCCATTGATTTCTTAATATAATTAGTTACAAACCGACTTTATAATAGCATTATTGGTAACTCTAGATTTTTTACATCCTTATTAACCAATAAAGAGGGTAATCTTATTTTTGCTAAATAATTGACTCACACAAAACCTGTAGAGCGAGACTGATATAAAAGCATGGTCACTTTATAGTTAGTAGATAATTTTGCTATGTGAGTTAGTGAGACAAAAGGCAGAACTGCCTGTGAAGAGTGCCTTCCCATAGTTGAAAGAGCGACGGAGCCAAAATCAAGGAATGTTCGAGCCAAAATGCCTGGACACACGGAGATTAAAGTAATTACAGTCATAGGATGAGGGGAAAATGGATTCAGGGTAGAGCGTTCCAGATCTCAGCTGTTTAATAGGGGAAAGATTGGGAATATCGTTTCACTCTTGGGTTGGAGAGTTGCAAAGAGTAGGGTGGGATTGTGTTGGAAGACGGGTTCTACATACTCTTCGTAGAGGAGGTGGTATACATTGAAAGAGGGTTAGGAACACTGATTATTGTAATATCGGTAGAATAGCGAGATAGATGCAACTTTGCGACGAAGAGAGACAGATTGCAGAGAGAGTCAGGGAGTGGACACGAGTTAATGAGACGAAAGGTTTTCTTTTCTACTTTGTCAAGAAATGCTGTGTGAGAGGATCTTCCCCACACATGTGAACAACACTCACTACATGGACGCACTGTGCCTCTGTATACAGAGCAAGAAATTGTGCCGGGGTAAAGAACCCCCGGAGACGATTGAGCATACCCAGCTTCTGGAAAGCTGTTTTAGCAAGGGTGGTAATATAATCCTTCCATGTGAGATCAGGAGAAAAGGAGACACCGAGAATACTGGGAGAAGATAATCGTTTTCTGAAATCGTTAAATGTGGATAATATGAAGAATTTATTTTAATTTACTGATGAAGCTATCTTAATTTAATGAACTGACCTCGTAGTCGGCGCTTTAAGAGAGAGAGAGAGAGTGAATAATATCCTCTAATCACAAACTTTTCGGTAGATATATATAATAATAATTAGGACGGAGGGAGACATTACCTGTATATTATATTTGTTGATGTCGTGCGATGTCCCCGGGGAGGGGCGGGTCCGTATTTCTTCAAAGTTGTCCGGTAATCTTGGTTGTTGATACAGGGGAGGTGAGGCGGCTATACTGTGGAGTTAAGGAATATTTAGCTAACGTCATGTTATGATGGGTCTCAGAGAGAGAGAGAGAGAGAGAGAGAGTATACAATTCGGAAGTATGAGTAAACTATTTTATTGCTTATTGTTTGGATGGATTTTCCACATTCAATAAAGTCAATGTTTGAATTAAGATTCTCTTAGACTTGTATTATTTTGTTTGTCTCCTCTCTTTTTCCTACCCTTCTCTCTCTCTCTCTCTCTCTCTCTCTCTGAGGTCCTTCATAATGTGAATAAAATCACCTGGCTGTCGTCACTGTATTAAAATAATTGATAATGAGAAGTAAATGGAATAAAGGAAGAGGAGAGAGAGAGAGTTAGAGTTAGTTAGTAAGTTAGTTAGTTAGTTAGTTATAGTTAGTTGTGTATTATCTCCGTAGCCTTGGGCCTCATACTGACCATGATTGCAAGAACCGTCTCACTGGCCCCGAATTGAGCATATTATAAACCCGTTGACGATTTTATTCAGCATAAGAAGAATGTCTAAGGGTAAAAGAGTATTTAATCTCCTTTAAGCTTCTTACTCTCACAAATACTTCCTAGAATTAGAAGTTAAGTTAATATAGGCTAGTACTGTACCAACATATAATATATTTAAGAAATAATAATTATGTCTAGTATAAAAATACAATATTTTACACTACTTGGTCAACCTGGTTTGCGGACCGCATGCGAGAGGGAGGGGGGCCGCATGCGGCCCGCGGGCCGCCTGTTTGACACCCCTGCTTTATATATATTTTTTCCTATCCTCATCATATTGAAGAAATACAGGGTTAGAAATTACAAAAAACACCAAAATGAGGACTTTAAGGGTCCATAACTACAAAACAATGCCCCAAAAACCTATGTGTATATAACAGTTTTTATTTAGAATTACTTAATCTCTTATCTCTGGAAGTATTTGACAAAACTCGCGGGACACCCTGTATATACATATATATATATATACATAACTACAAAACAATGCCCCCAAAAGCCTATGTGTATATAACAGTTTTTACTTAGAATTACTTAATATCTCATCTCTGGAAGCATTTGACAAAACTTGCGGGACACCCTGTAGGCCCTATATACTGTATATACCAAGAAAATGCTACTAAAGGCCGCGTCCCATACAGTACGTCAAGACACGACAACGGCCGATGTTTTTTTTTTTTTTTTTTTTTTTTTTAAGAGACAATGAACGGAGGAAGGAAAAACACAGATAAAACAAAAAGGTCCATGTGCCTAAAGGCATCCTCCATTCATAAAATGTTTGTAACAACTGGATTTAAACATTTGTAGATTGTAAGTTTGTGGAAAGCAATTCGAGGGAAGTGAATTCCAAAGAGTAGTAGCTCTGGGGATAAATGAATTCTGATAAGCAGAAGTCCTGCATTGTGGAGGAGAAAGTGTAAATTCATGGGCGCTCTCAGCTGCCCTAGTTCTACGGGGAAAGATGTGGAGAGGCGGCACAATTGAAGCAAGTTCCTCGGAACCGATTTAACAACTTTTTGCCGAATCGACACGTTTGACACGAGGCTCGCCAGACAAGGACAGCCGCACGTCACTCACACGTCAGTCACACGTCACTCACACGTCACTCACACGTCACTCACGACACAGTTACGTCTGTCACACGTTAACTCGTGACCCTATAATGATGTCAGTACGACACACACGTCCGCGCAACACGTTCACAGTACGCTAAGTTTGATGTTGTTAGGATGTTAGTCGTCTGCCAGACGAGTAGCATATGTGCTGCGCAAGTGTGTCGCACGATACATACGTGTGTCAACAGGGTCAACTCCTACAACAGAAGCACGACCAAGTACCCAACCCTATATAAAGGTCGGGGGCCGTAGACCCCCACACAGTCTACCACCAAACCTTGCATCTGCACCATGGAGCCCGGCACTGCCCTACTCGAACACCTGCCGCCCTACCTGACAACCGACGACTACTACCAAGACCTACTGCACCGCAACCAGTTGCTGATTACCAACCTAAGAGTCCAGTTCTACACTGCCGTGATTTTGAGGAGGACTCGGATTAGGAACAAGAATAAGAAACGCAAAACCAAGGCACGTAGTTGTTTTGTGAGGGTATGGATAGCAGAAAGAGAACAGTATGGCCACTATCAGCAACTGCTCAAGACCCTACAAGCAACGGACGTCACCACCTACAAGTATTACCTGCGAATGGACGAGGAACTCTACACTGAGATTCTGGGACGGCTGACACCACGCATCCAAAAGCAGGATACTAATTTTAGGAAGGCCCTGGAGCCAGGCCTATGTCTGGCCATCACACTCCGCTTCCTGGCCACAGGTGAGGCCTACAAAAGCATGGCCCTCAACTTCCGAGTGGGTCCAAACACCATTTCCAAGGTTGTACGAGAGACATGCGAGGCCATCGTACAGGAATACTTGGAGTACAAAGGAGTACAAAGGAGTACAAAGGAGTACAAAGGAAATCAAGCAACAACAGATCTAGTGACCCTTCTAGGTTGCTTGTCCTCCAAAACACTGAGGATCAAGTGTCCAAACAGTGGTTTAGAGTGGGTAAGGGAACATTGGAAAGGGAACTACTGCCCTGGAACTAATGTCCGTGGCAGGATTAGGAAGTTAGTAGGGGACAGATGGGTTAGTAACTGAGGGGGGCATAAAATAAAGTTATTCATTTACAAACGCAGTCAGTCGCGGGTTTGATGCGAGATATTTGTCTAGGCGGAGTTTAAATGAATCAACGGTGATGCAGTCTATAACGCTTCGGGGAAGCCCATTCCACAAGTTGACAACTCGATTGAAGAAGAAATTCTTAGATTCGTGTGAGTTAAAAGATTTACCAATAATTTTGCAACCGTTTCCCCACGTGTAATTAGCTTGGTCGATAGTGAAGTACTTACTACAGTTCATATTGTCGATGCCTTTGATGATTTTGAACACTTGAATTAAGTCACCTCTTAATCTGCGCTGGGTTAAAGGAAATACATTTAATTCTCTAAGACGCTCTTCGTATGGTTTGTTCTTTAGGCTAGGTATAATTTTGGTAACTCTACGTTGAACTCGTTCTAGCTTGTTTATATCTTTTTGGTAATAAGGGCACCAGGATTGAACGCAGTATTCCAGAAGAGCGCGGACTAAGGAATTGTAAAGGGTTAGGATAACTTCTTTGGATTTATGCTCAAATGACCTGCCTATAAAGCCAATTATTTTGTTTGCCTTCTTAACAACTTCTGAACATTGTTGACTCGGTTTTAGGTTACTCGATATTGTTACTCCCAGATCGGTTTCTCTGTTTACATTCTTAAGCTGAGTGCCATTCATCGAATAGTTTGCTTTCTCATTTAGGTATCCGATATGTAGTACTTTACATTTATCTGCATTGAAACTCATTTGCCAAATTTGGGCCCAACATGACAATTTATCTAGATTGTGTTGCATATCGTCAACTTGTTCTTTTGAGAGTACGCTATTTGCAATTTTTGTATCGTCTGCAAATTTTGAGATTGTACAGGTGAGACCCTCATCTATGTCGTTGATGTAAATTAGAAAGAGAATTGGTCCTAGTACCGATCCCTGGGGTACCCCGCTACTTACATTGGTCCATTTAGATGCCTTACCGTTTATGACTACTCTTTGCTTTCTGTCGCTAAGCCAATTTTCTATCCATTTCAACACACCGTCTTGTATTCCATGCGCTTTTAGTTTTAGCAGTAAACGTTTGTGGGGAACTTTGTCAAAGGCCTTTTGAAAATCAAGGTATATAATATCTACAGCTTTACTCTCATCGTAGAGGTTGAGGATATCGTGGAAGAAGTCTAAGAGGTTTGTTAAACAGGAACGTTTTTTACGAAAGCCGTGTTGAGTATCTTTAAGTATGTTATTTTCCTCTAAATGATTTACGAGTCTGTCTCGTATGACCGTTTCTAGCATTTTACATACAACTGAGGTTAAGCTAATTGGACGATAGTTACTGGGTAGGGATTTGCTGCCTTTTTTTAATATCGGTGTTACGTTGGCTAGCTTCCACTGATCAGGCATAGTTCCAGACTGCAAGGATTTATTGAATAGTAATGTCAGTGGTTTGGAGAGCTCATCCTTAGCTTCTTTTAGAACTCTAGGCGAGATTGTATCAGGTCCAGGCGTTTTATTTACCTTGAGTTTATCTAAACAATTCAATACTTCTCTCTCTGTAACGGTGATATTGCTTAGAACATCCGAATTATCAATCTGAATCGGCGATGGTGTAGGGATATCACTGAGGTCTTCTGTTGTAAAAACTGATGCAAAGAAGGTATTGAGGGCATTACTCATTTGTACTTCGTCTTTGGTGTACTCTCCATTTTCATCGACTAACGGTCCAACAGTTGAAGTAACTACTTTTTTCTTTCTGATATAACTATAGAATTCTTTCGGGTTTGTTTTACTTTGATTCGCAATATGTAACTCTAAGGTCTTTTTACTTTGCTTAATTAACTTTTTGGCTTTGCGTCGTAGCTCTACAAATTTCACCGTTCTTCGTCATTTTGTGAGGATTTTAATCTATCATTAGCAAATTTTTTAGCAAGCAAGCAGTTTGAAATATCTTTATTCCACCATTTGGGCTTATTATTATGGCCTGGACGCCGTATTTTCGATGGTATGCAGTCTTGCACTGCTTTTAGGTAAATGGTTTCGAATAACTTCCAAGATGTATTTATGTCGTTATTGTTAATTAAAAAGCTCCAGTCAGTTTCTTTAAACATAGCTCTAAGTTTATGGAAGTTTGCTTTCTTGAAATTAGGGACTTTTTCGATGCTACTATTTGGTTCGTTACTAGTAAACTTTAAAGTGAAAGTTTTCGTACGATGGTCGCTGTTACTGAATTCATCACCAACATTCAAATTCTCTATTAATTCTTCTTTTGTTGCAAGTACAATGTCAAGAACGTTATTACCACGGGACGGTGTTCGAACAAATTGATAAAGCGAACTCTCTTGCAAGTTCGTATACAAGTCATGTCCGGAGTGTGAAGTAAGAGTATCGCCCCACTTGGTCACAGGTAAATTAAAGTCGCCAAAAATTACGGTATCTTGTGAGTTACTTACATCTGCAATTTGTTCATAAATTTCTCGGTCAGTTTGCACTGATTGAGCTGGAGGTCTGTATATTAATGCAAGTATTATTTTTGTACCTTTATTATTCTTTATTAGCACAAAAGATGCATCGACGTTCACAATTTGAGGTTTTGACAAGAGGGTAGGGTTAAGACTTTCTTTGATATAAAGTAAAACGCCACCTCCATTTCGATTTATTCGGCTTTTCTCAAACATTACATAACCGGGAAGTGAATACTCTGCTATTCGGGTGCCCGACGACACCGCAAGGGTGGAAGGACATAGCCAAGGGATTCGCCGACACATGGAATTTCCACCACACCGTAGGAGCGATCGACGGTAAGCACATCGCAATGCAACCCCCTGCCAACTGTGGATCGTACTACTACAACTACAAATGGTACCACTCCATCGTTCTCCTTGCGGGAAGGCAAGAGGGTGACGATAAGTCACATGTCTCTGGCTTCTTCCAAGGAAGAGGGGAATAGCGCTCTCACCTTTCTGTTCCGCAGGAGGACCCCTCCTTCAGACAACTTTGCTGTGTTGCAATCTGAAAATTCAAATGGCTACTCTCCCTCAATCGTATACCTAAGCTCATGCGTTTTCCGAGCCGTTTTCCCGAGTCGTTTACCGGGGCCTAAATTTTTCGAAAAGCGACTCTCCATCATTTCTCGATGACGACTAGGGACTTCTCTGATACTCTGGGACGAGGTGGTGATGGCCAACCAAAAAAATGCTGCTCAGAAGCGGGAAGCCAAGAGGGTGACGATAAGCCACATGTCTCTGGCTTCTTCCAAGGAAGAGGGGATGAGCCCTCTCGCCTTTCTGTTCCGCAGGAGGACCCCTCCTTCAGACAACCTGGCTGTGTTGCAATCTGATATTTCAAATGGCTACTCTCCCTCAATCGTATACCTAAGCTCATGCGTTTCCCGAGTCGTTTTCCTGAGTCGTTTTCCGGAGTCGTTTTCCCGAGTCGTTTTCCCGAGTCGTTTTCCCAGTCGAGTACCGCGTCGTTTACCGGGGCCTAAATTTTTCTAAAAGCGACTCTCCATCATATCTCGATGACGGCTAGGGACTTCTCTGATACTCTGAGACGAGGTGGCGATGGCCAACCAAGAAAATGCTGCTGAGAAGTGGGAAGGCAAGAGGGTGACGATAATCCACATGTCTCTGGCTTCTTCCAAGGAAGAGGGGATGAGCCCTCTCGCCTTTCTGTTCCGCAGGAGGAACCCTCCTTCAGACAACTTTGCTGTAGCAATCTGAATATTCAAATGGCTACTCTCCCTCAATTGTATACCTAAGCTAATGCGTTTTCCCGAGTCATTTTCCCGAGTCGTTTTCCCAGTCGTTTACCGCGTCGTTTACCGGGGCCTAAATTTTTCGAAAAGCGACTCTCCATCATTTCTCGATGACGGCTAGGGACTTCTCTGATACTCTGGGACGAGGTGGTGATGGCCAACCAAAAAAAAAGCTGCTGAGAAGCGGGAAGGCTAGAGGGTGACGATACGACACATGTCCCCGGCTTCTTCCAAGGAAGAGGGGATGAGCCCTCTCGCCTCTCTGTTCCGCAGGAGGACCCCTCCTTCAGACAACTTGGCTGTGTCGCAATCTGATAATTCAAATGGCTACTCTCCCTCAATCGTATACCTAAACTCATGCGTTTCCCGAGTCGTTTTCCCGAGTCGTTTCCCCAGTCGTTTACCGCGTCGTTTACCGGGGCCTAAATTTTTCGAAAAGCGACTCTCCATCATTTCTCGATGACGGCTAGGGACTTCTCTGATACTCTGGGACGAGGTGGTCATGGCCAACCAAGAAAATGCTGCTGAGAAGCGGGAAGGCAAGAGGGTGACGATAAGCCACATGTCTCTGGCTTCTTCCAAGGAAAGAGGGATGAGCCCTCTCGCCTTTCTGTTCCGCAGGAGGACCCCTCCTTCAGACAACTTTGCTGTGTTGCAATCTGAAAATTCAAATGGCTACTGTTCCTCAATCGTATACCTAAGCTCATGCGTTTTCCGAGCCGTTTTCCCGAGTTGATTTCCGGAGTCGTTTTCCCGAGTCGTTTTCCCAGTCGTTTATCGCGTCGTTGACCGGGGCCTAAATTTTTCGAAAAGCGACTCTCCATCATTTCTCGATGACGGCTAGGGACTTCTCTGATACTCTTGGATGAGGTGGTTTTGGCCAACCAAAAAAATGCTGCTGAGAAGCAGGAAGGCAAGAGGGTGACGATAAGCCACATGTCTCTGGCTTCTTCCAAGGAAGAGGGGATGAGCCCTCTCGCCTTTTTGTTCCGCAGGAGGACCCCTCCTTCAGACAACTTTGCTGTGTTGCAATCTGAAATTTCAAATGGCTACTCTCCCTCAATCGTATACCTAAGCTCATGCGTTTTCCCGAGTCGTTTTCCCGAGTCGTTTTCCCAGTCGTTTACCGGGGCCTAAATTTTTCGAAAAGCGACTCTCCATCATTTCTCGATGACGGCTAGGGACTTCTCTGATACTCTGGGACGAGGTGGTGATGGCCAACCAAAAAAATGCTGCTGAGAAGCGGGAAGGCTAAAGGGTGACGATAAGCCACATGTCTCTGGCTTCTTCCAAGGAAGAGGGGATGAGCCCTCTCGCCTTTCTGTTCCGCAGGACGACCCCTCCTTCAGACAACTTGGCTGTGTTACAATCTGATAATTCAAATGGCTACTCTCCCTCAATCATATACCTAAGCTCATGCGTTTCCCGAGTCGTTTTCCCGAGTAGTTCTCCAGAGTCGTTTTCCCGAGTCGTTTACCGCGTCGTTTACCGGGGCCTATATTTTTCGAAAAGCGACTCTCCATCATTTCTCGATGACGGCTAGGGACTTCTCTGATATTCTGGGACGAGGTGGTGATGGCCAACCAAGAAAATGCTGCTGAGAAGTGGGAAGTCAAGAGGGTGACGATAAGCCACATGTCTCTGGCTTCTTCCAAGGAAGAGGGGATGAGCCCTCTCGCCTTTCTGTTCCGCAGGAGGACCCCTCCTTCAGACAACTTTGCTGTGTTGCAATCTGAAAATTCAAATGGCTACTCTCCCTCAATCGTATACCCAAGCTCATGCGTTTTCCCTGAGTCGTTTTCCCAGTCGTTTACCGCGTCGTTTTTCGGGGCCTAAATTTTTCGAAAAGCGACTCTCCATCATTTCTCAATGACGGCTAGGGACTTCTCTGATACTCTGGGACGAGGTGGTGATGGCCAACCAAGAAAATGCTGCTGAGAAGCGGGAAGGCAAGAGGGTGACGATAAGCCACATGTCTCTGGCTTCTTCCAAGGAAGAGGGGATGAGCCCTCTCGCCTTTCTGTCCCACAGGAGGACCCCTCCTTCAGACAACTTTGTTGTGTTGCAATCTGAAAATTCAAATGGCTACTCTCCTTCAATCGTATACCTAAGCTCATGCGTTTTCCGAGCGGTTTCCCAGAGTCGTTTTACGGAGTCGTTTTCCCGAGTCGTTTTCCCGAGTCGTTTAACTATGTCGTTTACCGGGGTTTAATTTTTCGAAAAGCGACTCTCCATCATTTATCGATGACGGCTAAGGACTTCTCTGATACTCTGGGACGAGGTGGTGATAGCCAACCAAAAAAATACTGTTGAGAAGCGGGAAGGCAAGAGGGTGACGATAAGCCACATGTCTCTGGCTTCTTCCAAGGAAGATGGGATGAGCCCTCTCGCCTTTCTGTTCCGCAGGAGGACCCCTCCTTCAGACAACTTTGCTGTGTTGCAATCTGAAAATTCAAATGGCTACTCTCCCTCAATCGTATACCTAAGCTCATGCGTTTTCCCTGAGTCGTTTACCGCGTCGTTTTTCGGGGCCTAAATTTTTCGAAAAGCGACTCTCCATCATTTCTCAATGACGGCTAGGGACTTCTCTGATACTCTGGGACGAGGTGGTGATGGCCAACCAAGAAAATGCTGCTGAGAAGCGGGAAGGCAAGAGGGTGACGATAAGCCACATGTCTCTGGCTTCTTCCAAGGAAGAGGGGATGAGCCCTCTCGCCTTTCTGTTCCTCAGGAGGACCCCTCCTTCAGACAACTTTGCTGTGTTGCAATCTGAAAATTCAAATGGCTACTCTCCCTCCATCGTATACCTAAGCTCATGCGTTTTCCGAGCCATTTTCTCGAGTTGTTTTCCCGTGTCGTCTTCCCGAGTCGTTTTCTCAGTCGTTTACCGCGTCGTTTACCGGGGCCTAAATTTTTCGAAAAGCGACTCTCCATCATTTCTCGATGACGGCTAAGGACTTCTCTGATATTCTGGGACAAGGTGATGATGGCCAACCAAAAAAATGCTGCTGAGAAGCAGGAAGGCAAGAGGGTGACGATAAGCCACATGTCTCTGGCTTCTTCCAAGGAAGAGGGGATGAGCCCTCTCGCCTTTCTGTTCCGCAGGAGGAACCCTCCTTCAGACAACTTGGCTGTGTTGCAATCTGATAATTCAAATGGCTACTCTCCCTCAATCGTATACCTAAGCTCATGCGTTTCCCAAGTCTTTTTTCGGAGTCGTTTTCCGGAGTCGTTTTCCTGAGTCGTTTTCCGGAGTCGTTTTCCCAGTTGTTTACCGCGTCTTTTACCGGGGCCTAAATTTTTCGAAAAGCGACTCTCCATCATTTCTCGATGACGGCTAGGGACTTCTCTGATACTCTGGGACGAGGTGGTGATGGCCAACCAAGAAAATGCTGCTGAGAAGCAGGAAGGCAAGAGGGTGACGATAAGCCACATGTCTCTGGCTTCTTCCAAGGAAGAGGGGATGAGCCCTCTCGCCTTTCTGTTCCGCAGGTGGACCCCTCCTTCAGACAACTTTGCTGTGTTGCAATCTGAAAATTCAAATGGCTACTCTCCCTCAATCGTATACCTAAGCTCATGCGTTTTCCCGAGTCGTTTTCCCGAGTCGTTTTCCGGAGTCGTTTTCCGGAGTCGTTTTCCCCGAGTTGTTTTCCGGAGTAGTTTTCCAGAGTCGTTTTCCCGGGTCGTTTTCCCAGTCGTTTACCGCGTCGTTTACCGGGGCCTAAATTTTTCGAAAAGCGACTCTCCATCATTTCTCGATGACGGCTAGGTACTTCTCTGATATTCTGGGACGAGGTGGTGATGGCCAACCAAGAAAATGCTGCTGAGAAATGGGAAGGCAAGAGGGTAATAATAATAATAATAATAGTTCTTAAAGCTAGCGCATGCTAAGCTAGCTAAGGATAGCTCAATAAGGCCGATTAAGCGTATTTCCATTGGGGTCCTGTACTACTACCCCATCCCTTTGCTCATGAGGGATGGTAACGACTCAGTGCTTGTGAAAAATCTTTAATGCGCCGAGCGTGGGCACGAACCCGGGCCTTCTGGGTGGAAGTCCGAGACGCTAGTCACTACACCAAGCGAGCCGCTAAATATAAACCACATGTCTCTGGCTTCTTCCAAGGAAGATGGGATGAGCCCTCTCGCCTTTCTGTTCCGCAGGAGGACACCTCCTTCAGACAACTTTGTTGTGTTGCAATCTGAAAATTCAAATGGCTACTCTCCTTCAATCGTATACCTAAGCTCATGCGTTTTCCGAGCGGTTTCCCCGAGTCGTTTTCCGGCGTCGTTTTCCCGAGTCGTTTTCCCGAGTCATTTTCCCAGTCGTTTACCGCGTCGTTTACCGGGGCTTAATTTTTCGAAAAGCGACTCTCCATCATTTTTCGATGACGGGTAAGGACTTCTCTGATACTCTGGGACGAGGTGGTGATGGCCAACCAAAAAAATGCTGTTGAGAAGCGGGAAGGCAAGAGGGTGACGATAAGCCACATGTCTCTGGCTTCTTCCAAGGAAGAGGGGATGAGCCCTCTCGCCTTTCTGTTCCGCAGGAGGACCCATCCTTCAGACAACTTTGCTGTGTTGCAATCTGAAAATTCAAATGGCTACTCTCCCTCAATCGTATACCTAAGCTCATGCGTTTTCCCTGAGTCGTTTTTCAAGTCGTTTACCGCGTCGTTTACCGGGGCCAAATTTTTTTGAAAAGCGACTCTCCATCATTTCTCGATGACGGCTAGGGAGTTCTCTGATACTCTGGGACGAGGTGGTGATGGCCACCCAAGAAAATGCTGCTGAGAAGCGGGAAGGCAAGAGGGTGACGATAAGCCACACGTTTCTGGCTTCTTCCAAGGAAGAGGGGATGAGCCCTCTCGCCTTCCTGTTCCGCAGGAGGACCCCTCCTTCAGACAACTTGGCTGTGTTGCAATCTGATAATTCATATGGCTACTCTCCCTCAATCGTATACCTAAGCTCATGCGTTTCTCGTGTCCTTTTCCGGAGTCGTTTTCCCGAGCCGTTTTCCCAGTCGTTTACCGCGTCGTTTATCGGGGCATAAATTTTTCGAAAAGCGACTCTCCATTATTTCTCGATGATGGCTAGGGACTTCTCTGATACTCTGGGACGAGGTGGTGATGGCCAACCAAGAAAATGCTGCTGAGAAGCGGGAAGGCAAGAGGGTGACGATAAGCCACATGTCTCTGGCTTCTTCCAAGGAAGAGGGGATGAGCCCTCTCGCCTTTCTGTTCCGCAGGAGGACCCCTCCTTCAGACAACTTTGCTGTGTTGCAATCTGATAATTCAAATGGCTACTCTCCCTCAATCGTATACCTAAGCTCATGCGTTTTCCGAGCCGTTTAACCGAGTCCTTTTCCCGAGTCGTTTTCCGGAGTCGTATTCCGGAGTCGTTTTCCCAGTCGTTTACCGCGTCGTTTACCGGGGCCTAAATTTTTCGAAAAGCGACTCTCCATCATTTCTCGATGACGGCTAAGGACATCTCTGATACTCTGGGACGAGGTGGTGATGGCCAACCAAAAAAATGCTGCTGAGAAGCGGGAAGGCAAGAGGGTGACGATAAGCCACATGTCTCTGGCTTCTTCCAAGGAAGAGGGGATGAGCCCTCTCGCCTTTCTGTTCCGCAGGAGGACCCCTCCTTCAGACAACTTTGCTGTGTTGCAATCTGAAAATTCAAATGGCTACTCTCCCTCAATCGTATACCTAAGCTCATGCGTTTTTCCGAGTCGTTTTCCCGAGTCGTTTTCCCGAGTCGTTTTCCCGAGTCGTTTTCTCGAGTCGTTTTCCCAGTCGTTTACTGCGTCGTTTACCGGGGCTTAAATTTTTCGAAAAGCGACTCTCCATCATTTCTCGATGACGGCTAGGGACTTCTCTGATACTCTGGGACGAGGTGGTGATGGCCAACAAAGAAAATGCTGCTGAGAAGCGGGAAGGCACAAGGGTGACGATAAGCCACATGTCTCTGGCTTCTTCCAAGGAAGAGGGGATGAGCCCTCTCGCCTTTCTGTTCCGCAGGAGGACCCCTCCTTCAGACAACTTTGCTGTGTTGCAATCTGAAAATTCAAATGGCTACTCTCCCTCAATCGTATACCTAAGCTCATGCATTTTCCGAGTCGTTTTCCGGAGTCGTTTTCCGGAGTCGTTTTCCCGTGTCGTTTTCCCAGTCGTTTACCGCGTCCTTTACCGGGGCCTAAATTTTTTGAAAAGCGACTCTCCATCATTTCTCGATGACGGCTAGGGACTTCTCTGATACTCTGGGACGAGGTGGTGATGGCCAATTATTTTTCCATGACATCTTTCACCCACAAAAATTTAGGAGAGAGAAAAGAAGATGTGTCTGTCTCTCTCTCTCTCTCTCTCTCTGAGTCAAAGATTTTTTAGCTAACGTCTTGCCCATAATCAGCAGCAATGAGCGCGCTCACGCTGTCCTGTTAAAGAAATCAATTTGTCAATTATTTTTCCACGACATCTTTCACCCACAAAAATTTAGGAGAGAACAAATTTAGGAGAGATTTTTTTTAGGAGAGACTACCTGGCCGGGCTGCTCCACCCAGAGAGATATTTGTGGGATTATTTTTGGTGAGTCATCTGACTGGGGGTACGACACATTAAACGAAGCATGACCTAGGACAGTATACGACACATTAAACGAAGCATGACCTAGGACAGTATACGACACATTAAACGAAGCATGACCTAGGACAGTATACGACACATTAAACGAAGCATGACCTCGGACAGTATACGACGCATTATACGAAGCGTGACAGCGAGAGGGAGAGTGTGTAACTCTCTCTCTCCCTCTCTCTCTCACACACTGTGTCTGTCTCTCTCTCTCTCTCTCTCTCTCTCTCTCTGAGTCAAAGATTTTTTAGCTAACGTCTTGCCCATAATCAGCAGCAATGAGCACGCTCACGCTGTCCTGTTAAAGAAATCGAGTTGTCAATTATTTTGCCACGACATCTTTCACCCACAAAAATTTAGGAGAGAAGATATTTTTGGTGAGTCGTCTGACTGGGGTACCGTATTCTGTGTGCTTGCTTCGCCGTGTTGGTACACCTGTGCCAGCGCTACCACATACGAGACCGTATTCGGCCCCTCAATTGGGTTTTGAAACGATCTTTCACCCACAAAAATTTAGGAGAGTAGAAATTGTAAAAACTAGGACAAATAAAAGAAAAACATGAAAAAATCATTTTTTTTTTCCGATTTACATTATACGAAGCATGACCTAGCTATACGACGAATTATAAGTACGAAGCACCACAGTACCAGTTACTCCCATTTATTTTAGGTCACTTCACTTGATCCTAAAGTTAAGAAAGTGGAGGATCTGATGGGAGGGGATTGAGAGGTGCTTAGTCGGCTGTTGTCAAAGATACCCAGAGAGAGACTACCTGGCCGGGCTGCTCCACCCAGAGAGGCGACTACCTGGCCGGGCTGCTCCACCTAGAAAGAAACTACCTGGCCGGGCTGCTGCGGCGTCGCCGCTGTACGGGTCCCTGTCGTGATTTTAACACACACATCTTTAGGCGATCTTCTGGTATACGACTTGAGTTGGCGGTGAACCTTTTTTCTTCGGGAGGGTATAAATTTGTATCTAAGTCCCTACAAAAATAAAGTTGTGCCAGTTTATAGAGACGTACCAGTTTTTTGCGGAATTGGTAATGTGGTCACATGTCGATTTTCGAAAATTCATCATCACGGTCCAATGGTTAGGGGTGTAAGTGCTATATGCCGATCCGATGGGACAGCCGAAATGAGGACCACAATAGACGTTGAAGACGATGAATGGATCAACGGCATATCAACTATGAACTCAACGCCACTTCTGGGCTTGGGTGTCTACGATCGGGAAGATAAGACGGAAGGATGTTGTGACAGACATTTACTTGAAGCGCCGGTAAAAGGCAGAACACCAAAGACAATATCCAAACCTTGGTCCCATAATGGGGCCCGACAATAAGAGAGAATTACCTCTAGAAAAGTGTATTCATCTACTACTTTAACGAGCAGTGTGACCTGGAAGATGGTGAATGCGAATTAACGGCCCAAAAGAAATTTGTCGAGGGTAGAGGAGCGGAAGAAATTGAGGTGTTCAGGAAGCATTATTGGGGCTAAATAAGAGAGTATGCCAAAGCTAATCACAATGGAGGGGCCATAACCGCTGACGTTCACACAGACTTCCAGATCTATTTCAGCGATAGCCGGCAGAGAATAACCTCCCGAGACCGTCAACATCGATTGAAGGATACCGGTCACCAGTATTACATTCAAAGGGCCAAACCCAAGAAATTGGAAGAGGTGAAGCCAAAAGACAAAAGGGTTGTGTCTTTTGAGTGAGAAGATGGAGCTGTTGCCGGGCCTTCGGGTGTAGTGAGAGGACAGTCCTTCGCAGACGCACCAGCGTTTGTGTTGTCTATCGAATCTCTGCTAGCGCTCAGCCACCAAAATAAGAAACAGGCAGAACAGAAACATGTCACCAAGGCCACTAAGAAGCTACAACGGGAGGCCAAGGCACAAGTACAGGCGGAAAGAAGGGCAGACAAGCAAAGGTTGAGAGAACTAAAGGCAGCCTCCATTGAAGGCAACCAACTCAAACGTGTCACCAAGGCCACTAAGAAGCTACAATGGGAGGCCAAGGCACAAGAACAGGCAGAAAGAAGGGCAGAAAAGCAAAGGTTGAGAGAACTAAAGGAAGCCACCATTGAAGGCAACCGACTCAGTCGCTTGGAAAGAAGGCACACGAAATTGGACGAGATCGCCTCCAAAAGACAACAGAAGCTACAGAAAAAAAAATAGAAATTACAGTTAAAGCTGGAGGCCACCAACGAACGTACAAGGAGACGGCAGGCTAAGGCAGCGGAAAAGTTAGCAGCTAAAGAAGCTACCGTAAAAGCCCAAAGAACTCAAGAACTGAGAACGCTAAAGAGCTCCAAGCAGTGCCTACTGCCAATAAGAGACACTTTGGGTTGCATAAACTGAGAGTGGGTGCTGTGGTAATGATAATAAGGAATCTTGCTCCACCCAGACTCTGTAACGGCACCCGAATTATCGTCGATAACCTGAAGAAGACCATCATTGTGGGTAGGATTCTGGGTGGCACGTACGATGGGGAGCAAGTATGCATTCCCCGGGTAAAGTTGGTGGCCAATGACTCCCCGGTGGCGTTTTCCCAGTTCCAATTCCCTGTAAAGTTAAGTTTTGCAATAACTATAAATAAAGCACAGGGTCAAACTATCCAACATTGCGGTCTGTATCTGTATCACACCCGTGTGTTCTCTCACGGGCAGCTGTACGTTGCCTGCTCTCGCGTTAAAAGTTGGGATGCACTGAGTATTTTCACCCAGGAGAAGGAAAAGGGTTCATGTGCGTTAGACAACGTTGTGTACCCTGAAGTGTTTTTGGAGCAAGAGTCTTTAGCGGAGGAGTGTACGAGGTTAGTAGACACCAATATCATCATTCGAGAAGAAGACACTGAGGCCGACCGTGAGCTCCAGCGAAAGTATACAGATTTGGGACAGTGTGACTCTGAAGTTGAGGCTCTATTCGCTCCCGAAGAGATGACGGCAGTACTCAAGATATCGGTTGAAGACTTTGATATGGCGGTGGAGAAACTGGACGTGAACCTAGAGGAGTGTGAGCAGTTACGAATCAAATTCGAAGAGAGTTGTGAAGCCAATCGAAGGGAGCAAGAGAAGAGAGACGAACTCATTCGAAGGGAGTAAGAGAAGAGAGACGAACTCATTCGAAGGGAGCAAAAGAAGAGAGACAAACTCATTCGAAGGGAACGAGAGGAGAATCGTGAAATCCTTCTGAAGGAAATTGAGAACCAGCGGGAAAGACAGCGGAAGGAAATTGAGAACCAGCAGGAAAGACAGTGGAAAGAAAACGAAAACCTGCTGCAAGAAATTGCAATAATGCTGGGAGCTTCCCCAAGGAAAAAAGCAAAACTGTCAGATTAACTTACTGAAAAAACAATAATGCTGATATCACCCTTTAATTTCATTCTCTTTACATCTTAAGCAGCGCCGAAGGCGCCCGCCGGAGGCCAAGCCCGCCGCAAAGCGGCGGAGGGCGAAGCCTGTGCTTGTGTGTGAAAAATTTAAAGAAACGAGTTGTCAATTATTTTTCCACGACATTTTTCACCCACAAAACTTTTGGAGAGAGAAAAGAAGATGTGTCTGTCTCTCTCTCTCTCTCTCTCTCTCTCTCTCTCTCTGAGTCAAAGTTTTTTAGCTAACGTCTTGCCCATAATCAGCAGCAATGAGCGCGCTCACGCTGTCCTGTTAAAGAAATCGAGTTGTCAATTATTTTGCCACGACATCTTTCACCCACAAAAATTTAGGAGAGAAAAATTTAGGAGAGATTTTTTTTTGGAGAGACTACCTGGACGGGCTGCTCCACCCAGAGAGATTTTTGTGGGATTATTTTTGGTGAGTCGTCTGACTGGGGGTACGACACATTATACGAAGCATGACCTAGGACAGTATACGACTGTTACGTCCTGGGATATATAAACACTGGGCTCTTTCTATTGGACTAGGTATGCGGCAACAAGCAACAACGGAAAACGCTAGATCCAACCCTTATCTATAAACCCAGGCAGCAAACCACCCTAAACCGTCAAGAGTCCTGCCTGGACAACAAGGTATCCTATGACTCGGTTACAGGGTGCACGCACTATAGACTGCTGATAGTCAAGCAGGCTATATAAAAGATCACACAATTAAGTTGACTTAAAGCTTCAACGAAAAGATAGATAACGGAATTCAATTGCAGAAACAATTTAATAACAAACTAGAAGAAAGTACATTTAACGTTACGTTAATTAATACAACTAATCACCCCTGCGTGAAAGAAGGTGAAAGCAAACAGTCCTCAAAACATCGTACAGGTAGACAAGATGCAGGTTTCTAAACTGCATGCAGCTACTGTAGGATCTGATGCTTAGCAAAGAAAGTAAGTTACGGATTTAGAGAACTCTTAATTCATAAGCAGGAATAAATACTAGTGATAGGCCATACAGTGTATGATGGCATAGGTATAATTAAATAAAGGCAGCAACTCGCAACATAACCACATACAGGTGTGCTTCTCACTCTTAGTCAGGCAAGCCTGCTCGGACAGAGTCTCTAAGCCACACCTTGACTCACAATGCTCACAAAGACGGTAAACTGTGGCACAATAACAAGCATACAGATATAATAAACCGCTAGCTGTTAATCTGCCAGGTGGCAGAGGTCTAGCCGGAAGGATATAGGCTTCGGATCCCCCGGCTGAGCCACCTGCTCTAGCCTAGGGACGTTCCCAAGTCTGTGCGCCAAATTACTCTAATTGAAAGGGTGCTCTCTTGAGAGACTCAGATCCCAAGTATCTGACTCTCTCCTGGCGACCCTAAAACAAACGCAAGACGTGCTAGCGCAGTGCTGAGTGGACTAGGCAAGGGCCCTCACACAACACAACACTAGACACACAGGCACACAGACAAGAAAATGCCCCCAGACTCCCACGGGTATCCTAGTAAAGTCGTGCGGGTCCACAGGACTCGCACCAGCAGACTTTACTTAAAGGATCGCAAAAAGCCCCCCTCCGGTCTAGCCCCTGCTCACCTGCCACAAGAACAAACTAGCAAGCATGAAACCACCAAATATGAGACAACAAAAAGCTTCCTAGGTCTCATTAACAATTACATCTCTGCATAAGGCCAAAAATCCTATCTAATTATCTGAGAGCTCGTCGTTAATACAATAATAGATATAAGGTCTATCAAGGGGATGGGATAATTAAATAGATTGGTGAAGTAGTGGAAAGAAGGTATACAAAGTAAGAGAGAAAGTTTCTAAGTGGGGGTTGAGAGGGATAGATATCAAGGGGGTCCGAAGGGTACGACAGTGAGGTGAGCTCTGAGTCTTGAATCTGTCTGGACCCCACCCTAGGCATGCGAAATACATCCCATGCTTGGCAACACTCAACACCGTTGCCGGGTCAAAATCCTCTACCCCTTGCGTGAGTCGAAACTAAGCCTAACGTTGCGATCAATTGGCAACAATCAGGCTCGTCCCAAGCTAGTCTCTCCGCGCCCGCGCGAAGCAATGTCCCCCAGCCGGTCTCTCTCTCCCGCTCGTCTCCTCCCACTCTCACTAGACTTACATCTTATATATAATAATGAAACAATCAACTATCGAGAATAAAATATACTAAGATGCGTTGGTTAAGAATAAGGGCAGCTTCAAGCTGTGAAACAACATAAGAATATCCCAGACATTAGTTACATTGTCGTAGGATATATACTAAGGAAAAGCCGGCCGGCCGGCTGCCGCCAGCCGGGTTCTAAACGGCTGGGCAGCCGACCCTCGCGCATGCCCGCATGTGGCTACTATGCAGGAGCGTCACACCTCCCCCAAGATATAAGACACTTGACTAAGTTCTTCATATCTAACAGAAAGCTTCTCATAGTACCACACACTGTTGCGACACAAGGCACTATATATAAAAAAAAAAAAAAAAATGTTGCGCTCCACCGAGCAAGTTCAACTAACTTAGCGACAATAAGCGAAAACATTCAACTTAGATACTGCTACAACATCTTATACAAAATTCTACACGTTATAAAAATAAAGAGTTTTTATAAGGTTTTTGCTTTTTTTTTCAATTTGTTTATGGCGGCTGCACTTACAGGGTCAAGCCTATTTTACTCCACTCTCAACACACACTGACTGAACGGCGAGGGCTCTCCTGCAAACAAACCCTCCCGTGACAACCAATCAGCCAAAACATTATCAGTGCCCTTAGCATGCCACACATCCAACTTGTGTCCCGGCAGCAAAACAACACCTGGCACTGATAAACTGCCCAATTCATCACAAGACTGGCATTTCTCTTCGCTCTTTCCGGCAACGGGGCCTGCCAATAACCTTTCACTAGTTCTACCTTCGTGATAGGCGATGCAGCCCCGAGGCGGTCTATGGTGTCGTCAACTCTCGATAAGGTATAGGCGTCTGTCAGGGATAATGCACACACACTCTCGCAATCAACACACTCATTGATCTTGCCACTTAACACAGGTTGCAAAGTTACAGGCAACGACCACTCACGACATTCCTTATCCCTCAGACCCTTTGTCAACACGTAATCCAGCTCTGCTTGCACCACAGGCTGTCGAGCAGGATTTATACGGTAGGGAATTAAACTGAGCCTTGCACTATCTTCAGCCTGCATGTCGGATTCTACCCCGTACATCAGGCTTGGAGAAGCAACAAACATGCGGATGCACTGCCACAGCCTAGTAAACAACTTATCTCGCAGAATAACAATCCTAGTGCCCTTCCACAACCCAGCCGAGACCGCAGCTTCTAACCTGTAGTCTCCCTCCTTCTCCACCTTCGTCCCTAGAACAGCCAGGTCATGAGAGGGACAATCAGTACCACCTGTGCAGTCACTCCCATAGCTCATTATTGCTAAGGCTTCCCGGCCGATACCGTACATGGGCACCCCCGCATTCCTTGTGACGACATCTGCCTGCGCAGCATCACCGCTTTTAGCGACATGGCCAGATACAGTCGGTCTATAGTAGGGCTGTTGCATTGGACTAGAGCAGCATTGGGAGGCAATGCGACGACCGGGCATAGCCACTCCACAGCCAACCTCACCAATCTGCTCAATGTCCTCCTTTTGACCACCACCCTTGGCAGCCATGGGTCGACCCTGACCTGGCACTGCCAAAGCCTCGTCGCCCACCTTGAACCACCGAAACAACGAGGCTAACGGTCTTTCAACATTCACGTGACCTGCCCGCGGAACATCTTGCACCACCCGAGTTGTGAGGCTCAGGGGCTCTGCACGACCAGTGGGGTATGAACCGAGCTGGTGCTGGAGCGCTGCACACTGCTGCTCAGGCAGGTGCTCTAGCGCTTCCACAGCCACCAGACTCGTGTCCCCCGCCCACTGCTCCGCCGAGACATGACAATCCCTACTCTCCTCCACCTGTGCCCTACTGCCCCCCTCTCCTTCTCCACGTTGGCCGCTGCAGACCAACGCAGGGACAGTAGGCTGCTCAGGTGGTTGCCTCACAAACTCCTCCAACAGGTTCACATGACATGTTTCCCCGTCCTCGTGTTTGATCTCGACAGCACCATTACCACACTTCTGAACTTCCGGATCCTCCAACTGCGGTTTACAAATATCTGAGGGAACCAACCTGTCTAGATGCTTCCGAAGCAACCCAAGTCCTCCCCCAATATCAAACTGAGCAACCCTTTTTTCTCTCCGTGTGTAACGTTGCTGCCTCGGAGTCTCTTCCTGCCCTACCTCCTCACTAGCTGTGACAGGTCCTGGGGCATCTCCAGACTCTAATATAGGTGCCAATAATGAGTCACCAAGAAACACTGCCGGCTCAAAACTCTCCAATTGACCAACACTTCCCGTTTTCTTGTGACCTTTCCTCCGCGGTTTGATCGACTGAGGTGGTGGCTGCAAGGCTCCGGATGTCTGAGAACGCGTCACAACACACGCCGTGGTTTATACGCTACACTTCTCAACCCACTCCTGTTCCTTCCTACTAACGTCGGCCGCCTTCTCGGCAACGACCAAGGGTGGAACCTTAGAAGCAGGCACCGCAAAGTCGTTGCCGAGGAGGAGGTCGACGCCCCCAACAGGCAAGTTCTCTACAATTCCGACATCCAGCTCCTTCGCCACACCACCCACCTCCAGCTCCATCCGCACCAGCGGGTAGGACTTCGTAGCATTGATTCCCTGAACTACCACCACCCGAGCAGCGTTAATCGGCCTACCAGTAAAGTTCTTTAACAAGGTCTGAGAAGCCCCAGTATCACGCAATTGCTTAACCCCTCGCCTTTCGCCAGCCCACCTCACAAAACCATGCCCTCTATGACCCCCAAAGACGTCGCGGACAGGGTTCGAGCTTTCCGGACTCTTGAACACAGGCTGTGTCCCAACCTCTGACGAACTACCCTTGGCAAACTCAGAAGATATAGGCGACACCCCTATGCTGCGGGCCAATGACACAACCTTGTTTGGTGGCTTGTTCGGACAAGCATTCTCAAAGTGACCCTCCTTGTGACATGCAAAGCACTCTTTACTCTTTGGTTTCCCTTGGGAGTGGGAGGTACCATTAGACTTCTTATACGGGACGGTATTTGGTTTATGTTCAGTTTTATTGTCAGTGCTAGATGGTTTTGTATATTTATGTGTATCAAAATTCTTGGGAGGGGGAGGGGTACGATCCTTTGCACCCGACTCACTCCTAGCTGCTGCTTCGCACCCTCGAATTAATGACTGTCGGAGGTCAGCCATTTCTGCTGCCTCCTGGAGAGTTCTAGGATTTTTTCCTTTATATTTAATGTTAAGTCCCCGTCTGTACACTTAAAGAACTGCTCCAAGAGAACCAACTCCCTCAACTCCTCAAAAGTAGCTGCCCTCTCAGAACGCAGCCAATGTCGTAGTGCATCAGACAAGTCCCGGGCGTGTTCTAGGAAGGTACTATCCTTGCCCTTAGTAACACCCCGAAACTTCAAGCGGTAAGTTTCTGGTTGTAACTCATAGGCCCGTAGCACAGCCTTCTTTAGCTCATCATAAACTAAACAGGACTCTAAAGGTAGTGCATCATACGCTTTTAGCCCCTTTCCTAGGAGTCTTGATGAAACTAATGCTGCCCACTTTTCCTGAGGCCACTGGTGTTCCTGACACTTCTTCTCAAATCGCATAAAAAACTCAGTCACACATGATTCATCGAACACAGGAACTAGTTTAAGCAGGTGCGACAATGATTGGTCCCGATGTCTGTTACCTCCCCCAATATTTCGCCCTGTTACCTCCACTCGAGATCTCTCCAGCTCCCTGTCAGCCTGATACCTAGTAGACTCTGCCTGCAGTTCAGCCTCTCGTACGGCAGCCTCAACCTGAGCTCTAGCAACCTCAACCTTGGCCATCTCAAGCCGAAACAACAAATCTGGAGTCAACCCTTGAGGGGAAGGTGCATTTAATGGAGAGGGTCCCTGTGATTGAATTCCACGCTGCCATTGACCATCAACTTGGGGGTATGTACTAAATTCAGGCACCCTGATGGTTGATACGGGGGTAGAGTGGAGGGGGGGCTGGGGACCGGGGCCCCCAGTCGCCTCTCCACCCAGGTCTCTCCCTTCTAAACCCAATATCAAAGTCCTCAGCTGACCTTTCCTCATGCCACTTAAACCCTGGTGACCCTGAAGACCTGCCACACACTTTAAGCCATACTTATTCAGCTTTAACACCCTGGCAGCGGTAAGGGGCACCTCTAAAAATCTTCTAGCACCCTCCTCACTATCGACTAGCCACTCCACAGGTCTTTCTCCCTCCGAGCCTGTATCATGACCTGACCCACCACTGTGTTCTGATGTATTAGACATGTTTGTGCACTGCAGTAATTATCACGGTTATAGAATGTGTCTTATCTCCTATGCAAGTATGTATATACTAATGTTATTTAAAGTCTTTAATGTTTTATATTGGTTGCTCCAAAAAAAAAAAACTCTATGTCCACTGTATTCCTTTAACACCTTACGAGCGGCCTATGCGGTTTATTTATATGTACCGCCCAGCGGGGTGTTTTTAGCCAAAATAGGGCTGTTTACGTGATCATTTTCATGCCTAAATAAGACCCAGAACGTAAAACAAGTATCTATCCCTGAAAGGGCATAAACAGAGCTTTCGAATGACACCATAACGATCCTTTTATGATGGCTAGTTTTCTTGCAATAACCGTGCAACGCGAGTGCAAAAAGCATGTAATTAGGCACTTTCCCCATACAATTCCGTATATAGCGAGTGAGAGAGGGAGGGAGGTGGGATTCGTGTCAGTAGGTTCGCCGCGGTGGTCTGGAGCAGTCATACGCTCGCTACTCTCCTGCCACCACTTGTCTCTCTCTCTCAGCAACATTACGTACTGAAATTGCCACACGATATATGTCGAGCACCGCCACATAGTCCAGCTTTATTTAACTCGACTTATGTGTCTCGCCGCTAATTAAGGGTTAATCATAAGGAATCTCAAAACAAATGACCACTATATTCCTCTGTTCAGTAAATCCTATGCAAGGTCGCCATTTGTTACGTCCTGGGATATATAAACACTGGGCTCCTTCTATTGGACTAGGTATGCGGCAACAAGCAACAACGGAAAACGCTAGATCCAACCCTTATCTATAAACCCAGGCAGCAAACCACCCTAAACCGTCAAGAGTCCTGCCTGGACAACAAGGTATCCTATGACTCGGTTACAGGGTGCACGCACTATAGACTGCTGATAGTCAAGCAGGCTATATAAATAATCACACAATTAAGTTGACTTAAAGCTTCAAGGAAAAGATAGATAACGGAATTAAATTGCAGAAACAATTTAATAACAAAATAGAAGAAAGTACATTTAACGTTACGTTAATTAATACAACTAATCACCCCTGCGTGAAAGAAGGTGAAAGCAAACAATCCTCAAAACATCGTACAGGTAGACAAGATGCAGGTTTCTAAACTGCATGCGTCTACTGTAGGATCTGATGCTTAGCAAAGAAAGTAAGTTACGGATTTAGAGGACTCTTAACTCATAAGCAGGAATAAATACTAGTGATAGGCCATACAGTGTATGATGGCATAGGTATAATTAAATAAAGGCAGCAACTCGCAACATAACCACATACAGGTGTGCTTCTCACTCTTAGTCAGGCAAGCCTGCTCGGACAGAGTCTCTAAGCCGCACCTTGACTCACAATGCTCACAAAGACGGTAAACTGTGGCACATTAACAAGCATACAGATATAATAAACCGCTAGCTGTTAATCTGCCAGGTGGCAGAGGTCTAGCCGGAAGGATATAGGCTTCGGATACCCGGGCTGAGCCACCTGCTCTAGCCTAGGGACGTTCCCAAGTCTGTGCGCCAAATTACTCTAATTGAAAGGGTGCTCTCTTGAGAGACTCAGATCCCAAGTATCTGACTCTCTCCTGGCGACCCTAAAACAAACGCAAGACGTGCTAGCGCAGTGCTGAGTGGACTAGGCAAGGGCCCTCACACAACACAACACTAGACACACAGGCACACAGACAAGAAAATGCCCCCAGACTCCCACGGGTATCCTAGTAAAGTCGTGCGGGTCCACAGGACTCGCACCAGCAGACTTTACTTAAAGGATCGCAAAAAGCCCCCCCTCCGGTCTAGCCCCTGCTCACCTGCCACAAGAACACACTAGCAAGCATGAAACCACCAAATATGAGACAACAAAAAAGCTTCCTAGGTCTCATTAACAATTACATCTCTGCATAAGGCCAAAAATCCTATCTAATTATCTGAGAGCTCGTCGTTAATACAATAATAGATATAAGGTCTATCAAGGGGATGGGATAATTAAATAGATTGGTGAAGTAGTGGAAAGAAGGTATACAAAGTAAGAGAGAAAGTTTCTAAGTGGGGTTGAGAGGGATAGATATCAAGGGGGTGCGAAGGGTACGACAGTGAGGTGAGCTCTGAGTCTTGAATCTGTCTGGACCCCAACCTAGGCATGCGAAATACATCCCATGCTTGGCAACACTCAACACCGTTGCCGGGTTAAAATCCTCTACCCCTTGCGTGAGTCGAAACTAAGCCTAACGTTGCGATCAATTGGCAACAATCAGGCTCGTCCCAAGCTAGTTTCTCCGCGCCCGTGCGAAGCAACGTCCCCCAGCCGGTCTCTCTCTCCCGCTCGTCTCCTCCCACTCTCACTAGACTTACATCTTATATATAATAATGAAACAATCAACTATCGAGAATAAAATATACTAAGATACGTTGGTTAAGAATAAGGGCAGCTTCAAGCTGTGAAACAATATAAGAATATCCCAGACATTAGTTACATTGTCGTAGGATATATACTAAGGAAAAGCCGGCCGGCCGGCTGCTGCCAGCCGGTTTCTAAACGGCTGGGCAGCCGACCCTCGCGCATGCCCGCACGTGGCTACTATGCAGGAGCGTCACACGACACATTAAACGAAGCATGACCTAGCTATACGACGCATTATACGAAGCGTGACAGCGAGAGGGAGAGTGTGTAACTCTCTCTCTCTCTCTCACACACACTGTGTCTGTCTCTCCCTATCTTTCTCTCTCTCTCTGATCCAAATATTTTTTAGCTAACGTCTTGCCCGTATTCTGTGTGCTTGCTGCGCCGTGTTGCCTGTGTTGGTGCACCTGCGCCAACACAGGCACACACGAGACCGTATTCGGCCCCTCGATTGGGTTATGAAACGATCTTTCACCCACAAAAATGTAGGAGAGAAGAAATTGTAAAAACTAGGACAAATAAAAGAAAAACATGAAAAATTCCATTTTATTTTCCGATTTACATTATACGAAGCATGGGCCATTGTCAAAGATACCCAGAGAGAGACTACCTGGCCGGGCTGCTCCACCCAGAGAGGCGACTACCTGGCCGGGCTGCTCCACCTACAGTAGAGAGAGACTAACTGGCCGGGCTCCTGCGGCGACTCATCCACAAAAATTTAGGAGAGACAATTTTTAGGAGAGACTACCTGGCCGGGCTGCTCCCACCCAGAGAAAATTTTGTGGGATTATTTTTGGTGAGGCTTCTGACTGGGGGTACGACACATTATACGAAGCATGACCTAGGACAGTATACGACGCATTAAACGAAGCAGGACCTAGCTATACGACGCATTATACGAAACGTGACAGCGAGAGGGAGAGTGTGTGCCTCGTCGGAGCACAGCCACCGCCGCCGTATTCTGTGTGCTTGCTACACCGTGTTGCCTGTGTTGGTGCACCTGTGCCAACACAGGCACACACAAGATCGTATTCGGCTCCTCGATTGGGTTATGAAACGATCTTTCACCCACAAAAATTTAGGAGAGAAGAAATTGTAAAAACTAGGACAAATAAAAGAAAACATGAAAAATTCCATTTTATTTTCCGCTTTACATTATACGAAGCATGACCTAGCTATACGACGAATTATAAGTACGAAGCACCACAGTACCAGTTACTCCCATTAATTTTAGGTCACTTCACTTGATCCTAAAGTTAAGAAAGTGGAGGATCTGATGAGAGGGGATTGAGAGGTGCTTAGTCGGCCGTTGTCAAAGATACCCAGAGAGGGACTACCTGGCCGGGCTGCTCCACCCAGAGAGGCGACTACCTGGCTGGGCTGCTCCACCTACAGTAGAGAGAAACTACCTGGCCGGGCTGCTGCGGCATCGCCACTGTGCGGGTCCCTGTCGTGATTTTCACACACAAATCTTTAGGCGATCTGCTGTCCAACGTGAGTTGGTGGAATTGGGATCGATCGGAAATACTTCGATCCGAGAGCTACGACCACCCAAGTCAGACGACTCACCAAAAATAGATTCTGCTATACGACTTGACTTGACGGTGAACCTTTTTTCTTCGTGAGGGTCTAAATTTGTGTGTGAAAAATTTAAAGAAATCGAGTTGTCAATTATTTTTCCACAACATCTTTCACCCAGAAAAATTTAGGAGGGAAAAGAAGATGTGTCTGTCTCTCTCTCTCTCTCTCTGAGTCAAAGATTTTTTAGCTAACGCCTTGCCCATAATCAGCAGCAATGAGCGCGCTCACGATGTCCTGTTAAAGAAATCAAGTTGTCAATTATTTTGCCACGACATCTTTCACCCACAAATATTTAGGAGAGAAAAAATTTAGGAGAGACAAGCACGGGCTTCGCCCTCCGCCGCGGGCTTGGCCTCCGGCGGTGGGCACCTTCGGCGCTGCTCAAAATGTAAAGAGAAGGAAATAAAAGGGTGATATCATCATTATTGTTTTATTCATTAACTTAATCTGACAGTTTTGCTTTTTTCCTTGGGGAAGCTCCCAGCATTATTGCAATTTCTTGCAGCATGTTTTCGTCTCTCTTCTCTTGCTCCCTTTGATTGGCTTCGTGTCTCTCTTCTCTTGCGCCCTTCGATTGGCTTTGTCTCTCTTCTCTTGCTCACTTCAATTGGCTTCACAACTCTCTTCGAATTTGATTCGTAACTTCTCACACTCCTCTAGGTGCACGTCCAGTTTTTCCATCGCCATATCAAAGTCTTCAACCGATATCTTGAGTACTGCCGTCATCTCTTCGGGAGCGAATAGAGCCTCAACTTTAGAGTCACACTGTCCCAAATCTGTATACTTCCGCTGGAGCTCACGGTCGGCCTCAGTGTCTTCTTCTCGAATGATGATATTGGTGTCTACTAACCTCTTATACTCTTCCGCTAAATATAGATATACATATTTTCCATAAATTATCTAGAAATCCGTTGCTAAGGGATTCAATTTAACAGAATATATATACCTTAGTTAATGCTTGCAGTCTTGGTATTTCTGTATCATTTAAGAGGTGTTCAAATAGTCTTAACCACGACTGTACTTATATAAATATTCATTAACATTATCACTACAATAAAAGTAATATATAACAAAATATAGAAATAACCTTCATACATAAGAATAAAAGAAAATGGGAGTCTACAGAAAGCTAATTGGCTAACACAAGGCAGATCCCCCTCACACCCAACCCTAATTATAAGGCCTAAGTAGCCTATAGGCCTAGGCCCAACTCACTAACACATATCGTATATATAGCCTACTAATTATCCTTTGGCTCTAGCCTCTACCTTATGCACCAAAACCATTAACTATTTCATATCATTTGATGCTTAATATATTTGTACTATCTGATAATGTTAATGTGTTAATTAATGACACCTAAAATAAAATAATGTAGTCCTCTATACACAGTAACGCGAGTTAAGAAAATACTATAGTCTGTGTATTAATGTACATTTTCTTATATGCACCTATTACATTTTCTATGTTAAAAACGGTAGAATAAATTAAAAGTACGTAGACAATTCGCACGTATCACCAATCATTTTGATAGTTTCTCGGTTATATATTGCCTCATTCTGATATATACGCTTAGATAATATTATGATACATCTATGGCTCGCTTTCCAAAGCGATTTGTTAGGAAATGCGAAATGGTGGATATTTTACGGTGATGTATTGGGAAATCATGGCGGTGTCTGAAAACTATTCCTATGGCGGGTGGATTTCGAAGCTAAAAGGATTATATAACCTATTTTCAGCACCACCAGTATAATTAATCAAGTATATTATGCATTTCGTAATAGGTAAAGGTATCAAACATTTTCAATAGGGGCTGCAATTAATGGAATATGTATTAGGAAGACTTGGCACCTCAAATCTGGAGGTGACCAGTGTTACCAGATCAGATGGAGGTCTATTGTAGGAATGTGTTACCAGATCACTTTTGCGCAGTAGTCGTGTCAAAAGCGCATCGACCTTTAATAATTTATTTCTCCATTAATATGGAATGTTGAGTTCTGCTTTTCGTTAATCGATAGAACTTTTGGACGGAATTCTATAGAGCTCTTCAAAACTCGAGTAGCTATTATGGTTGATGAGAAACTAGATTGTATTTTGGTGCTGCCGTTTCTAAGCTCCGCCCCCCCTCCGAGTCGTCTTATAGAAGTTTTGGGAACGAATTGTTCTCGTAAAATAATGAAGCTCAACATGCCACTAACATACCAAAATATAGCGACTTTGGTGCCACGTATGTTAAGTACAAACTTAATTAGTATAAGCTCGTAGTTAATTTGCAATCAATGCCGTCTACTAAATTAAATGGTAGTTGGGACTTGTGAACCGAGGTTTGTGGCAACTACCTAAAAATTGGATTAATCTTCAGAGAAAGGAAATATGGTCAACTTTATAATTTCTTTTTAACATATTTGGCTTTACCACTTCCATTTTTTCAGTTATTACAAAATGGATGCAAGATTTGGAATAAGCATAACATTCTACTCCTATTGCATATTTTTGGTAATGCTAGCCCTATTTCTGCCAGTTTTGCCCTTAAAATAACTTAAGTAAATCATATAACATAAAAACCTCTCCACACATGCGAACACTGTTGAACCCACAGAGACAGTTGAGCAAACCTAACTTCTGGATAGCTGTTTTAGTAAGAGTGATTATATGGTCTTTCCAAGAAAGATCAGAAGAAAAAGAGACACCAAGAGTACTGAGAGAAGATGAAAGGTTGATTTGTGTGTTGTTGAAGAGTAAGGAAGAGTCGGATAGATAGATGGAGAAATTGGACTCTGGAAGGATTGAAAGTAACAAGATTTTGTCTGCCTCAATTGCAAATAGTTGATAGATCAGAAGATAAGTCGGCTATGGCCTAGTCATGTGAGTTTTGGAGTGATTGTAAGGTGGGTTGTTGTAGAAAACTATTTGAATAGTGTAAGGTAGAGTCATCAGCATATGAGTGGACAGGATTAGAGGTACAGTTGAGAAGATCATTAACTCGAGAAATGAGAAGCTATGGTAGTATTGTCTTCAATTCTGACAAAAATCGTCATATTTACCATATATAACATGCTTAATTCTCCATATGTGCCTATTTCACTTTTAATATGAACATATGAACATTGAAGAGCAATAAAAGAGTGGAAACAGCAGTTGGCTGGTGAAAAAAACATATATTTTAGCAGCGCGGTCGTAATCTGAGGCGGACCGGTGAGAGACAACATCCATCCTCTCCACCGTCTCGTATGTTACTGAGAGACATAGGGGATGTATCAGACTGGCTAGAGGGTCAGAGAAAGACTCCCCCATCCTCCCCCCTCGACAGTGACAGCGACAAGCGTGTCACTGGTAAAAGGGCGAGGCAAAGGGGAGGAGCGACTGCTGAGGACGTGTTGCTAAGAGAGGTCTTGACTGCGAAGGACATGTCACCAGAAGAGGGTTGAACTGCAAAGAGTGTGTGCTCCTAAACAACTGATTGCGAAGGGCATGTAAGGACTGCCTGGAAAGGGTGAGTCAGATGAGCTGCTGGTGTCTACCTTAGATGAATAGTAGGTAGTTTTTCCTCCTTCGACTACTAGTGGTTTGAGTACAAGAAGCGAGAAAGTAAGTGGCGTACTTAAGTCTTGAATTTTGAATCTTGAACGGCACTGTAGATAAGAGGACGCCCACTTCCGCAATGCCGCAGTAGGCGCTCGTGGATCACGGGGCTATATCCGCGACAGGAGCCCTGACGTGGAGAGGTAGATGTGTAGCAGGCTGATCATGGAGGCGTGCAGATCCTCGGGGACGTCTTTCCCTCCCAGAAGTACCGGAAGGGAAAGTCAGGATAACCCCAGCGCTGATAGCCTGTCCCGTATGTAGGTTCATACAGCATAATGACAGGGACAGTGCAGAAGAACATGGTCCACGGATTTCTCTTGGCCACACCACAAACACGCAGGGCTGTCAGGGAGTCCAATCTTACATAAATGAACCGCTAGTGAAGAATGCTCTATGCGTAGGTGACATAGGGCAACATTAAGCCAGAAATCTCTTATACAGGGTGAATTGGGGGTGTAAGGTTCTGCCTCCCCTTATTAACCCCTTCCGACTCATATGACGCAGAGGTTGCCAGATTAGCAATAGGAAATAGAGTTCTCTCACTCTTATAATTACCTCTCCAAAATTAGTTTTCTGCCCACAGCTAACTCAAAGACAACTGCAGAGGTTGAAGTAACTAAACTAAAGGTTTCTAAATACCCCTGATGGTAACAAAGACTTTAAAGTATCCCTAATCGGCTCAAAATCGTGTCATATGTCGGAGA
Organism: Paralithodes platypus; assembly: GCA_032716605.1. Taxonomy (NCBI): domain Eukaryota; kingdom Metazoa; phylum Arthropoda; class Malacostraca; order Decapoda; family Lithodidae; genus Paralithodes; species Paralithodes platypus. The sequence goes on from CM064562.1 coordinate 26,475,157, forward strand.
GGGTTAGCCCTCCCGCATCTATAGGACGCGATCGCGTCATAACGCCACCCCTCCAAGAGTGCTCGTATGACGCAATCGCGTCATAATGCCACCTGAAAGTTAGAAATATTCGCCAAAAATAAGTTTATGACTCGATTTTGACTCAATTTGGACTGGTAAGTTAGGCATCAGTAAGTTACAAAAGGAAGTATCTAGCAACCCCATAGCGTCCCT